>JAEIIJ010006182.1:0-10381 GCA_018904815.1 Drosophila ogumai
GCTGCTGCTGCTGCTGCTGCTGCTGCTGCTGCTGCTGCTGCTGCTGCTGCTGCTGCTGCTCCTTCCGGGCATATTCGATGCACATCGATTGATTTCGCATCAACGCAAAATGCGAAACGGATTATTAAACTTGCCACTGGCCAGGTGTGTGCTCAGGAAAAGCAGGGAAAGCAAGAAAAGCGGTCGGGAATACGGCGAAAGTAGTGGAAGACAATTTTGCAGCTGCTGCAATTTTCGATAAATTCCTTTCTCAAAAGATGCGGAATGGTGCACGAGCAAGGGGGGCGGGGGATTGAGGCCGGGAGGATGCAGCAGATATTTCATTCATTTCCATAATTTTAATAAAATTGAAGAAAAATATTCAAGGCAGTGCCACAGGACGATGGCGAAATGAAAAGCGGAAAATGTGAAAACGCAAAATATGCGGCTATGTAATGGCGGCCACGTCACGCGCACAGTGGGACAAGTGGTTACAAAAAGTTCATGTTTATTTAAGGTCATTTTTTTTTTAGAAATTTTATTCTGTATTAATTTACTACAATTATTATTTTTTTTTTATTTATATTTTATATTCATAGTTTTTTTTTCTTTATTTATTGAAGGAGAAAATTTAAAACAGTTGGGAATTTTAGTGAAGTGCCACAGTTTTCCCTTCATTTATTATCATTATACATTATTTTGTGTTGTTATTGTTTAAATTTGATTTTCATCATTTTTAGTTTTCAATTTTTCTGATAACCCTCGATTTTTTTTCCAGTGCACTGTGCTTGATTGCTACTGCTGGCATTTTCATCTTCTTTATTCCAATTTCGTTTCCTCAGCTTTATTTTCCTTTGGTACCTGGCCCCGTTTGGCTCAGTTCGGTTTTCCTATTTTTCATGCCATACATGTGCCGCTATTTACCCCTTGTAACCCACACCCCTGGCACCCATTTTCCCATGTGTGTGTGTGTGTATCAAGCAAATGACATAATTCAGTTGCTGGCAAAGTTTTGACTGATGCCATGACAAGCTGCGCTCCTCTTGCGCCGCCCCTGGAGGCCATCTCCTTTGGCTTCTTGGCCAAAGTTCAACGTTGAATTCTGATGCTCGCTGATTGCCGACCATCTTGGCGAACCTCGTTCTCGGTTCAAGCTATTTTATTATGCACTCGAAAAAAAATATATAACCCTATAGAAACTTAATATTTAATTAAATACTATTAGTAGTTTCAGTCTTTAAATTATAAAAAAAAAAAATTGGTACAACAAATAAATTTTTGAAAAATAAAAGGACTCGCCCTGGTCACATTTTTCTCAGTGCAGCTATTTTTGAAAGAGAAACATGCTGTAGGAACAGGAGCCGTAGCAGAAGATATGTCACCAGGTGGAAGTGCGCATTTAATCCAACCAAAAGTCCTAACATCAACAGCCGAAACCGAAGGACGAATTTCTAAAAAGAAAAAAACAACACCAAAAATAACAAAAAAAAAAATATAAAAAAAAGGAAAGTCAAGTCAAGTCAAGGCTCAAACTCAAAGGCTAAGGGTGCTAAGGGACACCAGGGGCTTTTTATACCAAACATGTGCCGCCTCTAAACAATGAAAATGACTTTCACTTTGAGCCAAAACCCAGGAGCAGGAGAAATGTACCAAGAAAAAAAAAGCGAAAAATTGCAAAGGCAAATTAAAATGTTCAAAAGTTTTCCGGGTTGAAAGGAGAGCAGAAGGAGGAGGAGGGCGAGTAAAATAGGAAAAGGGTTACAGCTATTTCCCCCTCATTTTCCTTCTGGCAAATTTACGAGACTTCCCCCTTACCCCCTGCCCGCTCATAACTCATGATGTTTTTGGGGGGCTCTATATCTTACTTCCCGTTTTTTTCCTGTACTTTTAATTATGCCCAAGCCCCTGAAACATCTGAATGGGCCAAAATTAATTTAGCCAAATCATGGGGAATCAACAGGAGTAGGCCAAGGCGGAACAGGACCAGGCCTATAGCCGGAACGTGTGCGTGACGAAAGGGGAAATAGAATAGAATAAAAATGTTCACATGCAAACAAGGGTTAAGCATCCCTACATGTGTGGGCGTGGACAGTCGCCCCCTTTCTTTTTTTTTATATTTATGGATACTACGTGTTGTAGTGGGCGTGTTATGGGTCGTCGTCCCCATTTTTTTGCCAACAGAAAAAAAAAGGAAAAACACACACCTTCTATTTCTCCTGCGTTTTTAGGGCCAAAGCGACAACATAAAACAGTCGTAAAATTTATTAAGTGACATTTTTGTGTATGTAAAATAAGGCAGCTAGCAAAAAAAGAAAAAAAAAACCGGAATAATCATAAAGAAACCCAACAGAGAAAATATAATAATAAAAACGCATAAACACGAGAAAAACATTTGCTGGACAAACGTTAATTATGCGAAAAAAAACAAACAAAATTACACAAAATATGACACATTTTTTGGTGATTATTATAAAGATTTTGTTGTATTTTTTTTTTTTTTGCGAAAGGCAGCCTGAGCACAAGCTATCAATTAAATATTAATTAATTGCCTGGCTGCCTTTTCATTACTCCGATTCCTCAGCTTCTTTCCGTTGGTAATTTTACATTTTCTAATTGCTCATCAGTTGCTAATTGTTGTCCCGGAACCCCCCTGATGCCTCGTAAAAACTCCCCTTGATTTCCAGCCAAGGACTTCGCTCATTTAGCTGGTTAATTGCATTTCATTTAATTTCTGTAATTTCTTTTTGTGCCCTATTGACGATATTTTGTTGCTTGCCACTTCACGTCCCTGGCTACCAAGTTTGTTGTTGTTCATTAGCGGACACAAAGTTGGCTACGAAAATTTGCGGGATGCCAGGGGGGTCAGGTGACACCGCCCTGGGGAAACTCAAGGTGCTGCAAAAATTCTGCAGCACTGTGGGTGGTTTTTCCCCCAATTCGAAATTCCTTGCTAATTGCCAAGCATTTTACGTAGTTTTTCCCCATTTGCCATACAATGTCACTTTGATTGAATTGGCCCCTTGAGTTTTTTGGCAAATTTCCTTCAAGGTTTTTTTTATGACACAAATGCAGGGATTAGATTCATTTTTATTAATAAAATAAACATAAATTTAGCACCGAAAGGCATCAAGAACATCTGGTATTTCCAGACTTTACTACTTCTTCGGCTCCCTCACGTCTGGCATTCCCGCCAGAACCGGATAGGCCTCTCCGAGAAACCCCCTAAAGGGCAAGGAGGACTTCTTTGAGGGCTGCTTCAGTTGCCAGGGATAGACACCGCCGTGCCTTTCAAGGATGCCGCCCTTCTCAGGCGGTCGTATGGCCAGGCGAAAGCTCTGCCGGATGAGGGCCAGACCCTTGGCCTCGGCCTGTAGGGCATTGTACAGCTCGATCTTCTTTCTGGTCACCAACGAACTGGTCGGCGGCTGGATAGCCTGATGGACGAGATTATCACGCCACAACTCAAACTCATTCCGGGTGAAGGCCATATTGGAGACGTCGTTGATCTCGTGGGGCACCACTAGATCATCGTAGCGCAGATTCAAAGCCACATTTGTGGGTATCTCGTCCAGCCTGTAGCCATAGTCCAGCTCTAGGACACCCAGGATTTCGGCAATGCGATGCTCTGGCTGCTCTAAAGCGCTGTTAATATTTACCTGTTGTAAAAATCCTTTAACTTTGCTTTATATTTAATAAAAATATTGTTAGTTTTACCCTCACAAAGCATCCTGTCACCGCCTGTTCAAAGAAAGGACGAACTATCAACATGGTAATCCTGTGTCGGGTCAAACGTAGCTGCTCTAGCTGCTCCAGGCTAGTGACAGGCAGATCCGGTGGCGGCACCTTCTCCTGGTTACCCGTCCAGGACTCGTTATCATCCTCGATCCTCAGGGGCGTGGATCTGAGGCGCCTGAGTTCGCGGACAATTTCAGCGGCAGGACGACGACGCCGCTGGACTTTCGGTTCTGAAGGTGGGTCGTCTTCCCTCGTCAGGCGCAATTTCTTAGACATTTCGTTTGCCGCTTTATCAGAGGTTTTTTAAATAGAGAACAAATTCTAAAGTGTTTTGAAATTTTGGGGATATTTCTCCAGGCTGCCTAGTTTTTATTCCGAAATGCCTCGAGTATTTCGGCAGCCAAAAAGTGAGTCAGGGATTTTACGAGTTGATCTGCTTAGCAGTTCAAGTCTTGTATAATTTTTAAATATATATTTAAGGCTCTAAAAAGCCTTTAGCATTTAGTTAAAAATCCATTTTATTCTCATAGTTATTCACTTAATTTAAATTAAAATAAACTCCATAAATATACAATCTTAAAAATCTAGCAAAACCCAACTAGCTTTAAGAGTATCCCTGGAGTCCCCCTATTCGTGTATAGATTAATCCATTTAAATGCATTTAACGAGCCACCCCGAACGTTTTACGCCCCACCATAAATGCCAGGAGCCAAAACTATTAAATTTATATTAATTCCCAGGCAATTTTTCCCTTGGCCAGCATTTCACTTGGCACGCGCTCCTTGGCCACCACCTCCCTGCCAGCCAGTCAGCCTCCCTCACCTGAGATCTTTTCCCATTTGGCAAAAGATTTATTATACAATTGCTTTAATTACAGTTGCAGCTAATTGTATGCGGACCTCCCGGGGCAGATGCTACTTTTGAAGCTGGCAAAGAGCCCATCGAATCGGGGCTATCGGTGGGTTAAGGTGGGTTTAAGGCTTGGCGGTGCTTCCTGGCGGTTTAATGCAAAATCTTTGCATGCTTTGTATGTGTGAGTCTGCATAAATAAGTTGCGTGTATGGGTGGGCCATCGAATATGCTGCTCACGCACAAAACTCCTTGCTCTTGCCCCGACCACCCACCGAAAATCTTCAGATCCCCAACTACCTCCAGCTCCAGCTCCAGCTCCTTCAGCATGCGCACACACTTAAGGGCAAACTCGTTTATGCAAGCTCAGTCATCATCATCATCGGCATCGGCATCCCCATCCCCAAGCTCATCTTTATCCACAACCACATCGCAGGTATCAGCATCGGCATCCAGGCCATATCCCACATAGTATATATATCCCATAGCCGCCCCCCCGGTTGTCCAGCTCCACATAGCAGATGAGCTGACCGACAGAAATTCCCTTTGACTACGCTGAAGCTTTATTTTTAGCCAAAAGAAATCGCACTTGAAGAAATAAACTCTCAGAAAAATATATAAAAAACAATGTTCAATTAACAAAATGATTTTATAAAAATATAAATATAAATAACCCTCAGCTTTCTCTCCCAGAAAATAATCATTTATATCCTTACGAGCTACACCCCAACCCCCCCTGACAGGCTGACTAACTTTAAAACAATTCATATTATTAAAACCCAGTTGAGTCTTAAAATCATGCATATAATCTAAACAAAGTAGCCGTAAGTGTGAAAAATCCTAGAAAATGCCAAAATGCCTGGAGACCCATCCATCACAGGACCATCAGCTGGCGACGCCCCCGCACCTACTCAAGGAAGAAGTTTTTCTCAAAAAACACCTTTACGGCTAAGGGCGAGTGGTACAGTCGCCGCCATGAAGGCCAGTCAGCCATGCCTTGACGTTGACAGGCAGTGCAAAAAGTTTGTGCCAGGATGGGGGGGAGGGTCCTGGAGGCAGGACCCTCATCCAGTTAACTGACATGGCCAAGCCCAGAGAACTCTTTTCCTACGTCCAAAGAAGGGACAGTCGTGTAATGTACACATAAGTATTTAACAGCCTGGTGCCTCCTTGTTGGGTCCTAAGCCCTAATGAAATGTAAGAAAACATTTAGATTTCTTACCTTTTTGACATTTCTCTGGGCCAATGGAATATTTTCTCTTTCTAATCTGAAAAAAAAATTATGAAACAAGTTGCTTAATTTTCTGACTAGTAAGAGATTTTTTAGCTTTAAATAGTAATGTAAATATTAAATAATAATATAAATTATATATTAAACATGTTCATTATTAGAATTAAAACTTAAATTACTCGGCTTTCACTTTTATTTGGAAATATTTAAATTTCCCTTTATTAAAAAAATATCCTAGATCCTAGGTTTCAGTAGCTTTTTTCCCCTTGCAGCCTGCAAATAAGCAAACACCGGAGTCCAGAGAGGAATGGATCTAGGATACGGATACCCATGTCAAAAAAAAAAAATAGAGAGAGAGAAAAGCCAGAAAAAAAAATGCCGGTGGAGTGGGCGGGAAAATCTGACTAGGCTTTGGGGCAGTTGCGAGTTGCGAGCTGCGAGCTGCCAGTTGGCAGTGGCAAGGAAACTTGTTTGTTTCACAGAAACAAAGGCGCTTCCGCTTTTCATGTAAAATGACAGAAACAAGTGTTAATGGTTTTGGGCTTAGGCAACTCTGAAGCCGAGAGATAGAGAGGGAGAGGCAAATGCGCGAAGGACCAAGACAGAGGATGAAGGACGGACAACTGCAGAGTTTTCAGCAGTCCAAGGAGATTAGATATCACACAGAACGATGGCAACTCTGCGGTTGATGGCAATTAGCAGGACATACCTTAAGCTTTGGGAATAATAATTTTAACAAAATTTAATATCTTTTTATAGGAAATACTTTTAAGGTTATTATCTAATTTACATTTGACATCCTACGGTAAAACTAGGTCATAATCTGCACTCTGTTTGGCCACACTGGGCTTTTCCTTTGCTATAAATTTAGTTTTTAAATTAACTTTTTAATATAATAATTTAAAAAATAATTTAATAATAATAATAATAATTTTATAATAATTTAAGAATCATCTATGGGAAAACTCTTTTTATCTTGAATTTTATTCAAAATCAGTAACCTTGGCCACACTTGCACATTTCCTGCATCCAGCCTGGGCACACTGAAGTTGGTCCTGCCGGAAGACAATGAGGGGAATTACTTTCCTTAATTTTATCTTGCTAATCAACTTGCGTGTGTGCACATTTCATTTGAACTCTTTCTCCTCGACTCTGCTGGCATTCTCTCTCTCTTACTGTCTCTTTCTGCAGCTTTCACCGAAGCTATCTATCTCTTTCCTGCTCCACCCGTCGTCTGGCCCGATTTTAGTGTGAAAAACCGCCGGTGTCTGCCCCGCGAAACCCCAAAAACCCAACCACTAGACCCTTGCACCACCTTGCAGCTCGTCCTGTCCCTGTCTGTGACGTGAGCTCTTTTGCCATTTTGAGTTGGATTTAGCTGCGACTCTTTTTTTTTTTTTTTTTTTCTTGCAGTTGCATTTTTTACCATTCCTGCTTTTTGCATTTTACCTAGAAGAATTTTTTTGTCTCTCTTTTTTTTTGCAAATGCAAATGCCTCGGCCTACATGTGTCGGTGTCTGTTACCCCACCCGGGGACCCACCTCCCCCTTTCAAACATATGGGAAACTTTTGCCAGCATGTTGCCTACTGCAGTTTTTTTTTTGTTTTTTCTTCGTGACTCCCCCTCCCACACTATGTAGGCCCTCCTGCTGCCACCTTCGACTGTGCAAAATTACAATAATGAAAATGTATTTGCAAAACTCGCCTAATTAGTTGAATATGAGCCATGTTGGGTATTCAAATATGCACAGGCAGGCTGTCAGACAGAGGCAGGAGCAGTGGCAGTGGCAGGACCAGGATCGGGAGCAGGGACATCTGGGGAGACGGCTGTGTGGCACAGATAGCAAACACGTGGTAAAAGGAGCAAAAAAAAAAAAGAAAAAAAAGGGAAATAGATATAAAAAAGTTGCTTTTGTTTGACGGCAACATGGAAGCATTTATTGCAGCACCACAGGACTGCAGCTAAATTATATTTCCCCCTTTTTTTTTTGCATGTTTATTTAAGCTAATTTCGTTACAATTAACCTTTGGACGAGTGTCTATTTTCTGCTATTTTCCCACTGCATTTTATCACTCTTCTTCGATTGTGCGACAAAATGGAAATAAATGCAATGAGCTCTAATTAGAGGGAGGCCGATGGAGATTGTACACTTGACTAGCAGTAAATGGGATTTTAAAATTATTTTAGGTGTTTCTGCAAAAAGCATTTTGAGTATAAAAACAAATTCGGTTTAAAAACAAACTATTATGGTTTCTAAATTCATTTAAAGTATGTCTAAAAATAAATTAAATAAAATGTTTAAGTCAAGTCTGAAAGTGTTTAATGTAATTTTTGAGCTACCAAATTCAGGGTAAATGTTGGTTTTACTCAATGTTACAGTTTTTAGCATTGAAAAATTTTATAAATTTTTTTGTATGATATATTTATATAATACTATAAGTTGCATACGAATTTTTTACCTTAACAGTACAGTTTTTGCTAAGAGTACACCTGAAATGTAAGCTTTTGAAGACTCTTATGTTCCTATAAGCCTTCAAAAAGTGTCCCTAACTATGCTTACAATTTTTTATTTATTTATTATTATATTATATATAAAGCTTTTGTTATTAAATCAGAGCACTTGCCTTCCCTTGTGGCAAGTAAAAATTGTTTTTATTGAAATTCACAATAAACTTTTTACCTAAAAATTTCTTTTAGAAAGCCTAGTAAATTCATGACAGATTATATTTAATATTTAGATCGAAAATGTTTTTTTGAATAAATTAAAACAGCAAATAACATATATATTTACATAAACAACTAATATCCACTCTGCCACCTTTTAAATATATATTTCAAAATATATTTTCTCCATAAGCTCGCTGACAAATTAAATAGAAGCCCCAAAAAATACACCCATCTAAGCAACATTGTGTTCAGTGTTTTTTTTTCGTGGCAAGTGTTAAAGTTGTCGAGAGCATTGAACGCACCTGGTGCCTGGTGCCTGGAAAAGCCCTCCTAAATTTCTTTGCCTTTGACTTAAAAACAAAGAAGTAAAAAGCACGAAATTATGATTTTCCTTTACCTTTACCTTTGGCTCAGTTTTATGTGTGTTCGTTCGTTGGCGGCAGCAGGTGAGAGCATAAATTTTGGAGACCTTTTCAAGGGGGGAGGGAAAAATAAGCTAATAGAGGGAGGAGGACAGTGGGTGGGGAGGCTAGAAGCGAAAGGAAAAAAAGCCTGTCAAACATGGGCTAACATAATCGAGGGCATTCGACAAGCAAATTTACACAAATCACCACATTAGTGGGTGAGGAACACACACATGGGGACTAGAGACAGATGGGCGAGCACACACACCCCGAGACACACACTCCCACTCGCACACACACATCATAATCACAACACATCAAGTGACAATCAAAACCGCAAACAGACAAACGGCATCCCAGAGCAGCCTGTAAGTGATATGCGGCGGGACCTGGCGGGTGTGGGGCTGAGTTTGGGGGCAGGGTCAAAGGTTGGCGGAAGTGCGTGGGCGGCAGTTCTCCTCCCCGAAGGTATGGGCGTGGGTATGGGCTCTGGGTATGTCCCACATGTGTCCGTAATGACGATTAACTGCTGAGCCGCAATTAACTGTGAACAGGCGGAAATTCGCTGAATGACAGCCGCAAATAGGTGCCGAGGGGCTGCGAAAATAAGAGCAGGGGGGCGGGGCGGGGCGGGGTGACTTCCCCTCACCGGAAGGCAGTCGCTGAGGGCACCAGTCACAGGAAGAAGCCTCCCCGCCAAAAGCAGGAAATGGAATAGCAGCATAAAGTATAAAACAAGGCTTTAACTAATAAATAAGATGATTAAAAAGGTCATTAAAGGCACAAAAAAATATATATTATTAAATTCAAGAAAGAAGCATATAATTTAAACTTAAACTTTACATAAATATAAATAAAAATCAACTTCTTTTCCACTAAAAATGACATTAGCCTAATCGAATAATCCCTGTCACAAGGCAAATGAATCATTCATCTGAATGCATTTAATCATTCACTCACTATGAAAGTTATTCACTTATGAAAGAATCAGGCAGCGAGATGAATGATTCATATAGGATTTCTGACCAGGAGAACCCCCTATATGCCCCATCGTCCTGCCCCCATATCCTTGCTGTATTTATTAATAAAGAAAATGGAGCATATGTGAGTGTCTTGCTGGCTTCTTATTTTCGCTTTGCGATATGAATGAGTGCCGACGAAGGCAAACAAATGCGCAAATAAATCGAGCTGAGGTAGGGAGGTGGTGGTGGAAAAGTGGCAGGTGGTGTGGGGAAAATCTGCACGAAAAGAGCAGGAAAAGCTGGGGGAGCGTGTAAAGGACAGCTGAGGACGTATAATGATTATGATGGGACGCCCACCTAGGCACGCATTTTGGGGGGCCGAACCTTGGATGACAATTGCAGCGCATATCCGCTTCCAGTTCCCTACACACACACACTCACACAGGCGCACAACCACATCAATTTGGAAGCGTGCACATTTATCCTAATCACACATTCGCATTTACAAACGAGGACAAAGCAATAGGGTCACTTTCAAATAATTTTTAATTCG
>JAEIIJ010006186.1:0-15610 GCA_018904815.1 Drosophila ogumai
TTTTTGAGTAGAAAAAGGATGTATTTTTGGTCAAGTGATGCTTGAATGATGAGCTGCTGGTTAGTGTTTTGATAAACTTTTTGAGGGTTTTTACCAAGCAAAGTTTGAAGTAATTAAAGAAACTGGTTTGAAATTATTAGACGGGTTGCTTATACTTCAAGAAAAATGATGCAAAAAAGAGTTTGAGTCTAGGAAAGTTTGGTGAAATATTATAAATTAAAGTTGATTATAAAATAAATGTAAGTCTACCATATTTTTACAGAAATAAAATTACTTTTTGTAATTCTGTTTATTATTATTTAAGTTGAGAGAGTATATTAAGTTTTTGTGACTTAAAAAGCAAAGTTATTATTATATATATTTGTACAATTTTGAGCAATTATAAAAATACAAATTTTTGTCATTAAATGCAGATTGAATTTATTTTATACTGTGCATATTTTTAATTGAATGAATACATGAATTCATTGTATTTTTAATTAGGTTTTTGTATTGTTTTTATTTCATATTTCTAGCATATTACATTTTCCAAGATAAGTGCTGTATAATATTCAAAACTAAAGTAATAAAGTGCAGCAGCTGCCATTACCAATCACATTTAAGTTTTGCTTTGGCAATTTCAAATTTCCCACCCACTTCCTCCACAATTCGCGATTCACCCGACACAAAACTAAAGTCAAGTAGAATAATTCAAAGCCGGCAAAGGAGTTGTGCTGCGAAAATGCAAGGCAATGGTCATAAATACTCATTTTGCATGAATGAGAAAATAAAATGAAATTTGCATTTGGCTGCACACGACGACGAAAATGATTTGCCAGCAAAATATATGTACTGCTATTTGGCGAAGGAGCCGACAGTTATGCACACAATAAACGCCCCGAAGTCGCTAAATTTACCATGAGCAGTGAACAGGACGCAACAGGAAGTTAGCCAAAAACAAGGAAAGCAAAAAATAATCAAGAAAAAACAGAGAACCTAAGAAGAGGGAAGGAAGCACGCAAAATGCGCGCCATATGATCGAGTAAACAGAGGGGCAAAGGGTGAGACGAGTGAGGGCAGCGAAATGGGAGCACGTCAAGTGGGAAATGCAAGAAAACTCACGGTCTTGTGGAAACAAGAACCCGAGGAAAACCCCTAGAAAAACCCCCCCGAAAATTGCCTTTTGGTCTTAGAGAGTCTGCGTTGTTTACAACTCATACAAACACACACGCACACACAGAAGTCCGAACTGCACACAACGAGAGCACGCACACCACAACACATTTACACACACAAACACACGCACAGAGAAACGCGACTTTAAGTTACCGTTACGCGTGTTTCCAATTGGAATTAAATTCCACAACGACGGAGCCAAAGCTGAAAAACACACCGAACGCGAAGCCAGCAAACGGAATTCTGAGTGGGAACCTCTGGAATACCATGTCCAAAGGGGCGCTCAGGAACGACTGAAACGGAATGGCAACGGAACGGAAACGGAACACAGCCCCTACCCAAAAGAGCAGCAGAGAGACAGCCAGCGAGCGCGAGCGGGGGTGCAAAATTCTGCAGACATTTTTGGTGAATGCAATTTAACGGGGAGTAAGGAAGCCACGGATTAGTCAGCCCCACCAAATTCTGTAATTAAGCAGGAGGAGAAAACGGTTGAGAAAAAGGGCAAAAATGGGCGGGAAAATTCTGGGAAATTCTGGGGCTTAAAATGGTAAAAGGTGTAGAACGGGTTAGGGCCAGTTTTAATTTCAAATTCAAAAAGAAGGCCAATTAATTAACCAAGAGAGTCGGATTTAAAATGACTAGCAGCAAAAGCCAATGAGGAGCTGACCTGGGAAAGTCAAGCTGATGATGATGGTGAGGGAGGTTTTGTTGACAGGTGGGCCCCAGGTGAGTTGAGAGGTTGGGATCCATTAGTCGAGATTTGCGTTGCCAAACGATTGCGGTAGAAACTTGATTACTGCGGATTTTTGAATAATTGTTTGGCAGTTTTAACAAACAATTTGAAGAAATGAAGTGATGAATGATTAATTTAGATAATTTATTAGTGTCAAAATAAACGTTCCTTTAACAAGAAAAAAAGGAACTTGAGGTTTCTTCTTTTAAGCTGCATCTCTCAATTAAATCCTTATTTTTTTTATAAGAATATCTTCAATAAAGTTCACCTTTTTTTCATTTATCTAAATTTTCCAAGATGTTGCGCCCAAGGCTTAGCTGCGGTCTATAAATCCCTGTCTAGACACTTTTATATATTCTTTCCAACCCAAAACTTTAGCATCTCGCCAGTTTTCCCAACAGAGTCCGGTGGAATCCATCAACTTTTCATTTGCTTTCGATTTTTACGCATTTGCTTTTTCATATTTTGTGTATTCATATTTAGAGGCTATGCATTCGCTGAATATTTCCATCAAAATTTCATATTCAGCGCGCGTTTTGTTATTTTTACTAGAGCGATGGCAACAAACAGCAGCAAAAAATGTAGCCAAAGAATGTTTAAATTGACGAAGGAGGACTGGTCTCCGTCATCGCCCATCGGATTTTCTGTTGTTGAATATTTTCGGACTCTTGATCGATATTTTTTGCGCTTTCTCGGCAAAATTTCGCTCATTAAAATTCCATAAAACGAGGCGAGAAGCCTCGTATAATTGCTTTTCATTCTTGATTGCATCGCGTGCTCGATAAGATATGATAGGATTGTATCGGATCACCTCGCCCCAATTAAAAGGTTCTCAAGTTGTCCCGTGTCGTTGGGATACTCCTGCCTTCCCCTATTGTTCCCATTTTTTCGTACCGTCTCAACATTTGGACGCACATTGCCGGCACATGTTTGCTTTATGAGTTATTCCCCTGGAAGTTGTTTTCAAACACAAAGATGAGCATATGGGCAGGCAAAAGTGAGACGCCCTCGCCCTTATAAAAGGTTCAATTTCGTTTGGATCAGTTGACCTTTCGATGGGAAATGGGGATTGTAAAATGACAGAGGCCACGCATGCGCACACGCTCCGGTCTGTTGTGTTCTTTTTTTTAATTTTTATTATTTTGACTTTATCGGAAGGAGGCTAGTCCCGCTCATCCGTATGGGGAGACATGTCCGGGTTTGTAATGACAGACCAGCATCTTTTTTGTGCGGTTGCGGCTTTAAATATAATTATGAGCCTGGGAGCAAGGGCCCTAGACAAAACCCAAATTCACTGATCAATGCAGCAGAAGTTGTTTGTCTTTCGTCACCATCTGCTGTTTCTATTCGCCCTCCTTTTTAGTGCATTTTTATGTCACTATAAGTTGGGCGCAACAATTCCATTTTAGTGCGCTGTTGTGACATTTGTTTCATTTGTCAGCGCTTCATTAGTCATCAAAGGACCTGCCCAGACACGCCCCGACATTCGATATGTGTCGATATCAATGAATTTGTCACTAATTTATGTTCTCTCAACGACACCTAAAGGGAGGGGCAATTAGAACGCGTGGGAGACTAGAATAAAAAGTATATCTAAAAGGTCTCTAGAAAGGGGATTGAGGGTGAAAGTGCCGCAGGGCGGTATTGAAAAGTTTCAAGTCGTTGGGGAAGTTTTATTTTTAGTGCAGCCATTAAATTAGTGAGAAATTTATTATTGCTGGTGAACAAGGAAGGGTGTTTGATTAAGGCACTTAATATATTTGTTGACCCTTAATTTGAAATAATTTTAAATTTTCTATAAATAAGTGTGATAAATGAAGATAATTATCTGTAACGTTAATATATGATGATTTTCATTTATATTTTTTTTTAAATATATCTTAAATAATTTGCAAACTTTTAAATAAATTCATGTTACATTTTTCTAAAAATTAATTTTATTCATTCATTGTCTGCAACTTTTGCTCCAATCTCACTTGTCAGACCTTGTGGCATCAGCATTTCAACTTTGCATTAAAACATTCATCTTCATTTTGCGGAAAACAACTCTCAACCGCAGTATCCCCCGCATTTTTGCTACGGTCGTGTTGTCTGGGGCCTGTTACCAGTTGAGACACATTTCTGACCAGGCTGACGTGCCCTGTATTCCTGTATCTCATCGCTAAGGACCATGCTCAACACCCAGGAACAGGAGCAGGAGCAGGCAGGCGGGAACCATCACCAGCTGAACGCTACTCGCTGAGCAAACAAACGGCGAAGGACCACTCAAAGGAGCGAGGAAGGCGGAGGGCAGGGATGCCAGCTGGTGATGAATAGCTAAAGAACAATCGCAAAAGAATTACCTATAATTCTAAGAAATTTATAAGTAAATAATAATTTTATTTTAAAATTCTAAATCATACAATTAAAAAGTAATTATGTCTGCAGATTTCACTCTAAAACTCAACCAACTAAGCTATATTTTCAGTAAAAACTAAGCCTCGTTTCGATTTCTTCTACAAAACAGCTATGATGCCAGCACTGGCAGAGACCATCCCGATATCCTGCTGACTTCACAGTACTCCTCTGCCCATTCCTGCGGCTTAACACTCAACTCGGAGTCACGTACATGTCTTGGCCTCATGCCCACTCTCCTTGTTTTTACACGGACATGACCGGTACCCTGAGTTTGGCACCTCAAACGGTAAGTTTGCTGTTTGGCTCGGCTTTGGTGGCCTCTCCACTCAAGTGTCGCAATTTGATGGCACATTTCGTTAATGCCCACCTTGTCACTTATTTATATAAATTCAACAGTAGGGTTTTTTATATTTATTTTGTATTATTTTTTAAGCTGCTCAAATACCCTTATTAGCTGTCAAAATGTCAAATAGCCAAAGGAAATAGCTTAGTCTATTGACAACTAAAGTAAAGGAACGAAATGTACTAATAAAATTAGATAGTTGTAATGTTTTCGAGCAGGAGAGTTTTATCATGAAAATATGGTATTATTTTGATTTAATGTAAAAACCGAAAAATTAAAAACATGTTTCTGTTGAAGAGAAACTAGAAAGCCCATTTATATTACGGAATTTCGTCAAGATTGGCGAAAAATTCATCCGATGAGTCATTATTTTCTGCTATCAGGACACATAAAAATATCATAAAATTTGTGCAACTGTCTTTGGCCAAGCTCAGTTCAAGGTTTGCACTTACTCTTGTCTGTTAAATTTTGCGCAAATGCCAAAGTTTACACTCATCAGCAGACGCACAGGAAGCGAAAGATATAAAAACGGGCGAGTGAAACTTTAAAGAAATCCAAATAAAAGCAATGCAATATCAAAAGTTGCTCCTTTCCTTGTTTTTTTTTTCCTCATCTCTTGGCTCTTTCCCGGGTTTTCGCGCAGATCTTTCCCCCATGCTGTGAGGGCATTAAACAATTTTTCAGAAGTCTTTCCACAGACTTTCAGGGGCACCACACAGTCATCGGATGAGTGTTTGCTTTCGGGGGTCTATTAGGAGCGACACTAACAAATAACGAAAATTGATGTGTCTGGCATTGATGAAGGAGCAGGGCCGAAGGGATCTGAGAAATGTGAAAATGAAATTATAATTACAAACCGCCTTTTGTTTCTGGCAACTTTCTTAATTAAAACTCAATAGTGCGCGGCAAATGCCTGCGGGAAAATGATGAAAACAAATTGTGAACAACAAGCCCCAGGGAAAATTATGTCAATGCACAATGCAAAACTAATTCGGCAACTTGGCCGTAACAGAGCCCACGAGCAACTTCAGGCCAAGTGGAATCCTTTCTTCTGGCCGACTTGTTAGAGATTTTGGATTCCATGGCTATCGCCGACACTTACTCCCGCCAAAACGAAGCGAACCCAAATCCAGAGCACAACTAACTCATAAAGCCAAGTGCAACTTTTACACTTTTCTAGCCGAGCCGAGAAAACAAAAACCATAACCAAACTGCTGCGTTGCGGCGAAACTTTCTTAATAGATTTTTGCTCTGCGATAAACTTTTTCCAATACAACAAAAGGATACGAGAGGCAAGTAAAAAAAAAACATGAAAAATGAAACCAAACGGGAAGAAGCGTTTTCCTTTTTCCCTTCTATCTCAACTCCTAACGACGAGTCTCTGGCTGTCGGTATAGGAATCGTATTGCGGACATCTTTTTGCTAAATTCACTTTAGTTGTGGAAATTGATTTTCATCTCTGGCCGGCATCTTGAGTTTGTATTGCGGCTTAGTCAAAGTTTGCCTCGCCTTCGATTTGGTTGCCAGAGAAGTGGGGCTGAGGAAGTGGAAACAGGATTTATCCTAATGCCAGGCTTATTGTTTACACATCATATTACATTATGGCGCATTATATATAAATGGTAATCAAATTGGTTTTGTTGAAGAAGCTGGCTCTGTAGATTGTTGACAGACTTGTGCTAAAGTTTTTCCAGAGAAATTGAAATTGGAATTTTTATGTGTTAAAGGAATACGCCATCCCAATAAAAAGGAATTTTGTCACTTCTAGGCATTCAATTTGCAAGACAAAATAAAAGTATATTATAATTTCATAAACCGTTCAGTGAAGACGTTACTAAGAGCAGTGTTTAGCTGTGTTTAAAGGTGCCCAAAAATATATACAATTCGCAATAACCTACCTACCTACCGAAAGACTAATGGAAAACACATCCATATACGTTTTTCCATTTTCCAGTTTCTTTTTTTTCCTAACACTAAGTTGGCTTACCACGTTTGAAGCAAGCCTGCTGTAAGCGCACTATAAGGCTGCGCTTTCGACACAGCTTTTCGCACTCAACAGAGAATCCTAAGCCTTCGGCATGCTGTCTTCACTGTCAACCAATTTTCAGTCCCTTCTTTCCAGCACAGCCTCACCCATAAATCCTCCCTTGTAGTAACAAGTTAATCTTCATTTTCCTGCTGCCTTTCTATTAAAACGCCATGCATCAATGTGACCGACAAGTGGGAGAGAGCTGCAAAAACCTGAGGCCCAGTGTAACTACTTATTGGTCTTTTTTTCCACCCCTCCTGTCAGAGACTCATAAACTCAATTAGAATGAACGAGCTGGCAGAAGAACCAACTAAAGTAGGGGCACCCACATGCAGATGCAGATGCGAAATGCGAGATGCAGACTCACTGGTGGAAGGGATGGAGACACTCGTGCGTTGTCGTGGAGAAGTCCTGGCAAGGTTAATCAACAGCAACACAGCACTCATAATTAGAGGGGGAAAATGAAAAGGAGAAAACACAGAAGGACTGTGAAAAACAAGCAATGTCAACTTGGCTGATTTCTAGCAGATTCTGATGGCTTATCTAAAAAAAATCTTTTTTTTAAATATATACTATAATTTATTTCAAGCGTTAGTTGCTATTGAATTAACCTTTCTTGGTAGCTACCTCTTTATTTCCTTTTATTTGTTGACAACACTGAGTTTGGGGTTGGCAACTTTTGATTAGCAGAAAGAAGTTTTTTCTTCTTTACTTCGCTTTGTCCCCTTTTCTCTGTGTTTTATTTTCGCTCCATTTAATAATTTAATGACGGTAAATTTGTTGCAATTGCAGGCGAGATCCTGTGGGAAGCCCTGTTCCCACTGGGCCCTGCCGGAAATGAGTTCTTGATGGCATTCGTTGGTCGGCCCTAGGACCACCCAAATACGAAACTTTCAAGTGCCTGGTCCACTCTGCTAATTAAGCATTGTCCGACGTCTGTTTGGGTTTTGGTTTCAGCTGATGCAAAAACCCCATTGGAGTGGACCAAAAAACCAGAAATAAATTAGAGCTGCGACACTTGAGCACGTTTCTGGTCCGAAAATGCTCTCTTTCCTCAGCTTTTTGCTGTTTTCAATGTCAGACAATGGCCACGTCGCGTTTTGTCTGTCGGAAATTTATGTGTCTGCATTTCATTTGAGTGCAACAACAGAGCTCCTTCCGGTTCCTCGTTGCGTTTTTTCGTTTGTTTTTTATCTACCGATTTTAATTTACTGTCTGCTCTTTTTTGGCATTTGCAATTAGTTTTTGCGGCGGACCATAAGCCATGCAATATTGCTCAATAAATTTTGCATTGATCATAAACAAATTGAAATGTTTTTGGCGGCCGTTTTTGTCCGTTGAATAAATATCCTCCTCGGCCAATGGTCATCGGGGTTCGCATTTTGCAATTGCTTTTTGTTTGTTTATTAATTGCTAAATGATTTAAAATTCATATTTGCACCAGATGAAGGAAGTGTCGGTTGTTTCGCTTATTCTCTTTTAAAGTTTAATCAACAGAAAATTATGCAGCGCTTGGCAATAAATGTTTAATGATTTTCTAATGTCGTTTGTTGACTGATTTAAATATAAATAGTTTTTTACATACCTTAAAGCATTTTAGTATATTTTATTTTATTTTGGAATGCCTTTTTTTATATCTAAAAGAGAAAGAACATATTAGTTTTGTAAATAAAATAGATCAGTTGTAAAATTACTTATGTTTATTGTTAAATCGTATTTCGAATATGATGGCCTCACATCAATTTAATTTTCTATATCTGTATCTCATTTTCGGCCCTGGCATTGATCTATATTAGAATTGCATCAAATCTTGTCAGCGTCAAAAGCCGTTGCATTCGATTTATAAATGCCAAGGACATGGCTGATAGGTCCTAAGCCGAAAGGCCAAAAGCCAAAAACTGTGGAAATGTCAGAGTTGGAGAAAGGCAACTGGTCGATAGAGAACGGCAAACAGGAAGGACAGCAGACAGGATGGGCTCGGACTCTCAAGCTGTGGGCACTGTGGGACAACAGCAATAACCAGTATTAACTAGGATTGACTCGAACAAGCCATAGAGACCAACAACAATGAAGAGAGATCCTGGCCCGCAATAAAATTGTTGCTGGAACCGCAACACAAGGACATGGCGAGGATACAGAGAAAGCCGAGTTCAATACATGGCAAGTGCAGTGGAAAACTATTTACTAAGCTTTTATGCACTGCTCCGGAGAGATGCGACCAAGGCGGGACGACGAAGGGACACAAGTAAATTAATAATTAATAACTTCTGGCGGGCATATTGCCAAAAACCCCTCACGAAAAATACTAGAAAAACAAGAACGACCACTTGAGCGTTTATTGTTTGGCTCTGCACTTGCGGAAAATTTATCTCGCTTTTCCACGAAAGGGGAGAAGCGGGAAGGAAAAGCCAGGCATTGGCCAAAAGTTTATTCGAGAGTTTATTTTATTCGATCTATGTATATGGGAGTGAGACAATGGAGCACAGGGGATTTATTTAAGTGGATTTAAATGCTCTCAGAGTCCCTCGAAAGATGCAAAGTTTTGCATTTGTTCGTTTACTCTGCATAAATTGAAAAGCCAAAGCCGAGTGCCTCTAATTACATTGCCAATACAAAGTAGAAGGTTACAAAAATAAAAAACAAATTGCGGACAAATAATTCATCGAGTTTTAGAGGCTTAGTCAAATGTGGGGTTCGCCCTTAAAATAAACAGTAGAGGTTAAGTTCACAGCGGAAGTAGTTGTAGTTACCGAACGTAAATGGTTTTTGAATAATTGAGGAAGACCTAATTGATTTCTAGTAGAAGCTGCTGGAATTTGATATTTCCAGCTAAGGCTGAAGTTCACTTGGGGAAAAGCAAAGCTTAATGTAATGTCGCGCTCGGATTCTGTCCCTTTTTTCTGGTCAAGTTTGTTTGATTATCTAAATGATGGTCATTAAAATTAATTTGCATTCGGCTGCCGGCCCAACACATTGGCCGTTAAATGGGGAAATTAAAAGTAAATTGAAAGTGAAATTAATTGCAGGCCTGGGTGCGTCCCAAAGTCAAGTGGAGTTCATGTTGTGGGTACAAAAACAGTGGGGGCCAAAACATCAGCATTAAAAATGGGAAATTTATATATTTTCGTACATTGTTGCTAAGTAATCCATTTCTGTAGATGCCTTTATATTTTTGGATAATGAAAAAAATTGTTTTTATTTTAATTAATTTACATTTATTTTTTTTTTTTATTTAAATACTTTAATTTTAAGTACCACAATTTCATCCGCAATAGTCCATAAGTACCAAGTCTTATCTCAATTGCAATTAGTATCCGGCAGCCCAGTAAATGTTTAATGAATGCATCGGGCCTTTTGTCTTGCGAACAATTGATGAACAGCCGTTTCACGGGCTCCTGCAACATTCTCCTCATCATTTATCAATTCCATTTCAGTTAGTTTGGATGGAGTATCATTTTTCTTTCCTCACAGATTTCGCACGCCCATTTTTCCATTCATTCCGGTCACTCAGCCAGTTAGTTTGTTGGTCAGTAGTCACTGGAGTCTCTCGGTTTTGGATTTCCGCTCCCCGCGACACTTGACACTTGACACGAACCCAAACCAAACCCAAACTGAATGGCAAACTGCCGAGGATGAGTCCTTCTCCCTTGTTCATTCATTCAATCGCTCATTCAGTCGGGCATTCGAACAAAGACGACGCCTCTGGTCAGCCAACTGTTGACATTGCTAAATGAATGAACCCTAGTTAAGTTACAAAATTGCATGAAAAAAAGAAAACAAATTCAGGAAGGGGAAGTTCGCTAGGAGTTAAATGGATACGAAAATACTCTAACATAATAGAAGAAATGATTGCACCTAAAAAATCTTAAATATCATACACTTTGGATTAATGAAATATACAACTTATGGAACTAACATCAATAAGTATATAATTAAATTTTAAGACTTATTTAAAAATCATGAACTCTCCGATTATCTCAACTAACAGGAGTCTGCACTTAATATAAAAAGGAGTCTGTATAGTACTTAACAATGAAAATTCTAATTTTTAAGTAAAAAAGGAGAATACTCTTCCCGCTTTGTAAAAGCTGATGGAAAAAATATGACAGACATGCGACAGTGGAAGGGGAAGATGGATGGAAGGGAAACGCAGCCGAGTGCAAATCAAATGCATTAAGCGCAACGGTAACAGAGAGTGCTCGAGTATCAACCTGAAGCCATCTTAGTCCGGCCATTCCATTTATCCATTTAGTGTTGAAAAAACTATCCCCCTCCAACCACACTTCACTTTTTTCTGCCGTTTCTGAAGTTGGATTTTGAACCGACACTTTGCACGTATTCGCAGTCGGAACAAAGCTTCGAGCGGATGCAGCATCAACGTAAATCCCATAAAATGGAAAATGGCCCGGGAAGTTGAAGATTGCAATTTAATTTCGACCGCAAACACGAAGCTGGAACTCCTGGGCCAAGGCAACTAATGGAGGAGTTTTTCCGAGGAAAATATGCTGACCATATTGATGGTGGAAGGAGGGTGGGTTTGCATTATAACGACCCCATTTGGTAACCTTTCCCCCAGCTTTATTTGTTCGGGCTCCCCTCCGTCACATGTGCGTCGCAATTATCACTGAATCGCACTTTAACCACAGGATATTTGATCTTGTGCCATTTGACATGAGCCTTGGCCAGTCTTGGCCAACTTCCCAGCTCCCCCTCTGCCATACCCACGTGTGGATACATATTTGGCCAAATGCAATCCCAGGGAACGTTTGTTGTTGCTGTTTGTTTGTACTCTCGAAAATCAATAAACTGATAAACATATTGCATTGTCCGCCCGGTGGCTGAAAATTGAATTGAATTCCGTGCGGTCAACTTGCGGGATAAAATGGTCAAGGCAATAGTGGCAACGAATGGAAACAAATTTAAAATTAATGGCAAAAATTGAACCGGCTTTCGATACCCAAATAAAAATATCTGCAAATTATTGGCTTAATTTTAGAGATTACTGTTTGGAGAGTAACAAATGCTGATATATTACATTTCTTTAAAAGCTTATTTAAATTGAAATCAATGTGTTTATTGCGGTTAATGTTAAAGCTAAACTTTGCACACAAACTATAAATTAGGCTGAATTATTAAACAAAATTAAAACTAGTTTAAGCTTGTATATAGTTTAAATAATTAATAAACCCGTTCAATTAGTCTCACTTTCAACGCTCTATTTGCCAAAACTTCCAGGCTAATAACCAGCTTAAAATTAAAACTTCCTCTACGAACTCTTACCCACCGATTACTTTATTTAATCCAATTTGCCAGCAGTATTTCCCCCTCACCCTGTCTCTTTAGACTTAACCACTTGAGTTAGTATAATAAAATTTAAGTGAATTTATGCCAATCTCCTCCAGAGAGTTGTATTTAATTAAATAAGTCGGTGAATTCTGAGAAAGGATTGAGAAGCCAGGAAGCCTTGGCGGCAAGCGTCTCATTTCAAAGGCAAAACTCGAGAATGGACTGGCTCAGATGCCAGGAAAATCAGCGTAGCAGCTCCGGAAAAGAGCCCGAAAATCCGCTGGAAATATTTGCCTTTGTTATTGGAGTGGTTGTATCTTTTTTTGGGTTGTTTGCTTGGTTTGCTGATAAAACAAAGCCAAAAGTTTAGTATAATAAAATATAATGATTATGATGCGGAACGTTTTTGTACATCGCCGCAGGCGTAATCACGGAATATATCAATGATTCAATTCATGACAAGTGTTTGCTAGTCGAACCCAATTTGTTGCTTGTTTTGACATCATCAGTGGCATTTCGCATCCCATTCCCTTACCCATCAGCATCATTATCGGAGAGCTGCCGCTTGAATTTTTATGAGAAAAGTGGCCCCATAATCATTATGTATGAGTGCCATTTACCCCCACTTCCACTCCTCCCCACCCCGCCCGAGCACCCATCCAAGCAAGACAATCATTATCTTTGCTCGCCCAGCTTTTGTCGGAGACTCCCCTCTGAAGCTCCCCCATTTTTTCCTGCCAGTGTGTGAGCAAAAGAAAAACTATTTTCCCATTTTTTCTCCCCCTGTTCAGCATTTCATAAAGTAATTTGTCAATAAAACTAAAGATGGCTGTGTACTTTTATAATAAATTCAAGAGATTGACGAGGATTCCAGCAGTTTTTAGAAAATTTTGTAGAGTTAAAAGCTTCAGTAAAAAGGCAGGATACTACTGTATTTTCATAAGGATTCAAGTAAGAAATACCACCTAAAGTTAGATTTATAACATTTCGAACATTTGGTAAATATATCAAGTGATATTTAAATTCTGTAAAAATAAGAATGAGCTTGCTTCTTTCACATAATAATTTAATAAATGTTAATTTCAGTCATTTATACCCCGAAGAAACCTTAATTAATCACATAATATTGTAAATATTTCATGAATAATTTTTTTTTTTCCATTCAATCTCCGCCTCCGTTTCATCATTTAAAAACCCCTGCGAGAATTTTCGTATATTAACTTTTGCGGCTCGCCCGATCATTATAAATTTAAAAAACACATTAAAGGCCCATTGCCTCGGGTTTAACTCTTTGAGGCCCCCATGGTCAGTGTTGTGTGTAAATTAGTGGTAAAGCAAATATTTGCTGCACAAAATAAGCAAATTATATATATTTATGTAGGCACATTAACAATTAATTACAATTGCCGTGCACAAGCGCTCGGCGTTTGATGTCGATGGGGATGTGGCTGGTGATGACGATGTTGATAACGTGGCACATACGCCTCGTTGAACGTGGCTAATAAAATTTAAATATTGATTTATTTCCCTCGTGCAGCCCCTTGACCATTTTTATGCCTTGTTCTTGCGGCTATTTTATGGGTCTATTTAAGGTTAAAGCTGAAAAGGGGAGTTCCGCCAACAGAGAACTGGGAACTGGGAGTCTTCGTGTGTAAATCAGCATAAATCCTGCTGCTTAATTTGCTTACCGAATTGGGTCATTAGCTATGATTTTACAATGCCATAAAAAACAGCAAAGAAACCTTAACGACTTGGGCAGAGCAAGGCGACGAGGTACTGAAATAGGTTAGGGCGGTCCGTAGGAGTACGGAAAAATGTGTAAAACTTTTTACTTGAAACGATTAACCCAAAACCGAAAAGTTCTCAGCTGCAATTGAGAATGGGAATAGTACTCGGTGCCCTCACCACACACATGATCATCAATTAGATTGCCGGCAGTCATAAACAAATTTGCGTACATCATCATTTATCATATGGAAATGGAATGCCTCTCACCAGCTGGGTCCATTGTGTAAGTGGTTTGCCTTACTTAAGGAGGCACTCACTGGCCTCATAAACAACAAAACTTTTTGTATAAATAAATAAGGAAACAAAGACCGAATGGAACAGTGTTCCCCCAAATGAGTACAAATATTATTTAGCAAACCATTTAAGTAGCTGCTTAAAAAACTGTTCCTTTTTATTATTATTGATGTGACTTGTTTTGTTTATGATAATGATGACGATGATGTCAGCACTTTTCTCTGACTGACTTCCGCTCAGGAAAATAAAAGAAAACATAAACAAGTAGCATGAAAAATAAAAATAATTCCTTGGGCATCATTTGCATCATTTATCATTTCACTCAACCACTGCGATATTTCATCATTGATGAACCATAAAACACATACCGAAACCTTAACAACAAATCCTAGATTTTTGAGTCATTACAGAGCAGAAACTGTTTGGTAGTTCTGTTAAAAAATTTTCACTTCTTCTTTACAAGGTTCTTTATGGGATGAGTTGAAAAAAATTGAATTCGATTGGCATCGTTTAGTTAAAGGAGGTGATTTTTTATGTTTTTTTTATTTTCGCACATAATGCCTTTTTTATTTATCCGCTTTTGGGGTTTGGAAGATTAATGCGAGGTCACCTGGAATCATTTATCAAGCTAGGGTTCAGATACGCTTAAATTGTTACACATTATTAGGTAAGAATATATGGAAATAGAACTCCTGAGAATCCGAAAACAGACTTCTTACTATACATTTTCAATCAATCAAAAAGAAAGTCTCTTCAAGCGCGGATTTTCTATGCATGATTTTGATTATTTTTAATTAATTTTCTTTATGATTTATTACCCATAAACATACGCTTATCTCCTGCGAATAAAACGCTATATGTTTTTACTGGTTATTAATCAGTCATTTATGCTCGAAAAGCTCTGCCGAAAAGGCTTGGCTTGGACTTCCAAGCCCATTCCGCACATATTAATTAACAGTCTGGGGAAGTTGGCCATTGTCATAAAATGCTCAGACATGCAAGCAATTTGTATTATGCTTTAGGTGATTTAAGGGAAACGGAGGAGGAAAAACCTCGCCCAGTACAAAAAGCATTTTATTGCCTGGGCGCGAAGTTTGTTAACCCTTTTCTGCGGATAGATATATAAGCCCTTTTTCTTTTTGTTTTGCTCGCCAGGGAAAGTTCACTTTCTGCCGGAAGTTGTTTTCGACTCGACTGGGCTTGGCCAGAACATACCATATTTCTGACTCATCCTCCAACGCTAACTCAGCCCCATTTGTTTTCGAGGTGCAAAGGCGCAGAGATTAGCTGATTTATGCTCAGATTTTGTACTTGTTAAGTGCCTGTGTCTGTGTTTTGTCTAAGCCTCAGCTCGGTTTCCTGGTAAGCCATTTCGGTTTTAATTAAATTTCGGCTCCCTTCGTGTGGGTTTCCTTTCGTTGAGTTTAATTGTTTTGTTTGAATGATTGATACTCGAAAACAAAACTTTATTGTTTGCGAGTTTGCTTTAATGCAAAAGAAATATTAATTAATTTATATGTAGATATTTATTTCACTTAGTATGTACAATTTTTTGCTACGGCTACGGCTACGCAGAGCACTGCTATTTATTTTTTGCTATAGCTATAGCCGTAGTTTTTGATCCGAGAAAACTACGAGCAGAGCA
>JAEIIJ010006190.1:0-22480 GCA_018904815.1 Drosophila ogumai
AGAAGATATCCGAGGAAAAGGTTGAAGAAGCCAAGAAGCCCGAGGTAAAGGATGCTGAATCGAAATCAAAGAAAGCAAAGGCTTTAGAAAAACAAGCTCTAGAAGAACAAAAATTGGAAGCTGAGAAAGAAAAACAAGCTGAGCCAGATATCAATAAGAAAGAGGTCTCCAAAGACAAGGATGAGAAAGCCGAGAAACTTGTAGAAAAACCATCTTCTGAGGAACCAGAACAGAAAGCTGCGTCTGTGAAACAGACGGAGAAGGATGTAAAAAGAAAGTCAAAGAAGGCAACTGAAGTTAAATCGGAACAAGAAAAGCCTGTGGATAAACCATCTCCGGAAGAACAGCCATTGAAAGCTAAGTCCAGGGACCGTGCTGATAAGGATGGATTGGCAAAGTCTGAGGATTCGGTTTCTTCACGTATCCGTAAGATTTTAGAAAATACTAAGAAAATATATTCCAAATCAATTATTTAACGTTTTTGCAGATGAAGAACCATTAACTATGGCTGTCACCGGAATTGACAAGAAAGCAAAGGCTTTGAAAGATGAAAGCAAACAACCTGAATTTGTTGATGATAAGAAGCCGGCAGAGACAGAAGCAATCGAAGGAGAGCCGACGGTTAAGAAATCCCAGCTGACTACCAAAGAAGCCGAAGAAGAATACGTTATGAAGCGACCCGATCAGAGATCTGAAGACTTGGCTGACTCGGTTAGCCTGCAGACATACAAGTCCATGGACTCGGAGTACAAGAACCGAAAGGAGTCGCGCAGTGCCAAGCGCAAGCCCACTGTGGACATTCAATTGACCAACCGGAACACGGCCTCGGGCAGCGACCTCAAGCTGACATGCGGTCTATCGGGTCACGATATGAACGTGCAATGGTTCAGGCAGAACAGCCGCAGTCCCATCGAGAACGATGCCAAGTACAGGAGAACATTGAACGACGGACTCTCGTGCCTTGAAATTAAATCGGCCGAAGTGAGTGACTCTGGCATTTATCGCTGCATAGCGTCCAATCAAAATGGAGAAGTCGAAACTAGCTGTCTTGTGACTATATACGAAGCACCTTCAAGCAAATTTGGCACTCCGCCAATATTTACACGCAACATTCGAGGTAAGTGCTGTCTACCTAGTCCACCTACTGATCCAATGCCCGAATTTCAAACTTAATTAGTGGTAATTTGCAATTGAGGATATTTCTTTTACTCTAGCAATGTGCACCTTGCCTTGGGCGTATATTTAGTATATAGGAAGCTATCTTGTAAGGCCAGAATAAGTCTCGATAAGTCGGGTGTGGTATACCTGTCTTGACTAATCCATCGGTTCGCACTTTCGGTTCGTAAATATGGCATGTGCCGAGTGCGAGAGTTGAGGAGGCACTTTATCATCGCATTTAAATAGACGCCTCTTTAATTAGCCAGTTCGATTCGAACTTATATAATTCCGTTTACTTAAATTAAATGCCTCTGCATTGATTAAAAGTGGCCGGTATTTAAATAGAAATGCATTTTGGCAATCAATGTTACTGCATGTGTGTGTGCGGGTGTTTGTACAACGAACAAAACAGAATTCGTAAAATTGTTTTTAGCATTAACAATTAAATCGATTCGGCAATTTGGACTACTCAGATCGAGCCGAGACACGGGGAATGTGCTTTCGAAATTTTCACCACGTTCGGTGACAGTCGTGAATCTTCTTTAGCATCGAACGGACGTCTCACGTCCGAAAAACTCGATCGAACCGTTGCGGGCTCTAAATATATATATATATTGATCTAGAAACTCGGGACGGATATATAAATTTTATCGGTTTTCATTTACGAATCTCATTCCGTTCACGTTATCCTTCCGAAACCCGCAAGCGGAACGAATACAATCCGAAATCGAAATGGGAGAAACGGACGGAGATATCGAGCCACGGGCTTCCGCCGAACCGGAGGCGGCCGCTGCCCAGGATACCCTGCAGGTGCCGACGCAAAAGAAGCGCAAGCTTAAGTCACCAACTCCGGGCAGCTTACGCGGACGCAGTGCCACGCCAATTCACGGCAGGAGTCAGACCCCGTTCACACTGTACATGACTCGGCGCAGTGCCACGCCGTCGACATGGCGCAGCATTACTCCCTTCCTGAAGCGGGAGGAGAAGGAGAAGACTCCTTTCGAGCTGGGCCGGGACATTAAGAGCCAGACGACCTGCAACATCGCCGTCTTCGATCGCGCCCTCATCATGGACATTTCCGAGCCAGTGGACGTGCAGAAGCCCGTGCGTTACATAACCTCCGATCTGTCGGTGATCGATCGCGCTGCCGTAATGGATGTGTCCAACGTTGAGGTTATCTACGTTGTCGAGGAGTACGAGGAGGTCGAAGAGGAGGAGATCATCGAGGAGGTCAAGCCGAAAAAGAAGGAGAAAAAGGCCAGGAAGCCGCGCGTCCAGCGCAAGTCTATCGACAAGGACATGAGTCCTTCCGGCGCCGAGGATGGCGAAGACTTGGATGCCTACGGCGGCGAGGATCGAGAGGATAGTATTGATCTCGATGAAGGCGATGAGCCCGTCAAGAAGGGCAAGAAGAAGGCTCCGCCCAAGAAGAAGGAGAAAAAGGAAAAATCTCCCAGTCCGAAATTGACCTTGAAACTGGAGATCGGTGGGGGCCAGAAGGCCAGCAAGAAAATGTTTGAGCAGCAGCAGGCCGCACCCAAGCCTCCGCCGAAGAAGAGCAAGATGGTGCTCCAGATGGAGGAGCAGGCCAAGGCCGCTGCCAAGGCCGCCGAGGAGGAGGCAGCCCGGGCCAAGCCCAAGGGCGAGACCTATGAGGAGCGACAGAAGCGCCTGCAGGCCGAGAAGGAAGAGCAGGAGCGACTGGAGGCCGAGCAGCGGGCCCTCGAAGAGGCCGAGGCTGAGGAGGATGAGGAGGATCCATCGGCCATGGGTGAGGAGGGCGAGGAGGGCACCGAGGCCGGCTATGGCGATGAGGATCAGGATCAGGAGTATGCCGGAGAAGAAGGTGAGGGCGACGAGGATCGTGATATCGAAGAGGAGGAGGACGCTGTGACCGATCTGAAGAAGAAGGACGAGAAACGCCGCGGCAGCGACTCCTCGGACGACTTCGTTCGCCCCGATCCCCACGAGGAGGAGCGCTGGCAGCGCATCGCCGCCATCGAGGGCGAGGAGTTCATGCAGCAGATGCGCAAATACAGCCAGGCCAAGCGCATCAGCGAGAAGGAGCGCGACGCCGACTGGCAGCGCCGCCGTGAGCAGGCCCGCAATCCCAAGTTCATTAACTTCCTGTCCGATCGAGCCGCCGAAGCCGGCCAGAGTGTGCGTCTGGCCTGCGCCGTGGATGGTCCAGAGCTGTCGGCCAAGTGGTACCATAACCGCAAGCAACTGGAGCGCGATGGATGCCATCGCATCCTCAACAACAACAACATCCTGGTGCTGGAGGTGCTCAATACCACCATTTTGGACTCCGGCGAGTATTCGTGTGTAATCTCGAACCAAAACGATGAGGTGACATCGTCCTGCATTGTCACCATCTACGAAGTGTTCAAGGACGAACCCAAACCCCCCTCCATTCAGTATATCAAAGGTATTTGTTCCTGGCCCCTGATTTCGGTGCATTCCTAAGAGCCCCTTCTCTCTATGTGTGCCTGTTTCAGAGTACTACCATTTGCGCGACGACGAGCTGACCATCGAGTGCCACGTTCACGGCGTGCCCCGTCCCGTGATCACCTGGTGGCGCGGCGCCTTCCAGGTGAAGGCCAGCTACAAGTTCACGATCCTGGAGGAGGCGCACGGTGTGTGCAAGCTGCTGATCTACAAGCCGGGCAACAAGGATGGCGGCATATACACGCTCAAGGCCTTTAATTCCAGTGGAGAGGCTCAGATCAATCACACCGTGGAGGTGGCCAAGAATCTGCACTACCATGTGCCCGGCATCTTCCATGCCCGCGACAAGATCCAGCTAGACAGCTTGAAGCAGGCCAAGAAGGCCATGGAGGCGGCCCTCAAATCGAAGGCCGAGTCCGACCAGAAGCGAGCCGATGCCGAGGCCGAGCAGCAACGCCTGCGTCCAGTCAGGGCTTCTCCAGAGCCCTTGGTGCCGGCCAAGCAGAAGCTCTCGTTTGCCACCCAGCTGCGTGATCGGATGGCGCTCGAGGGATCCACCATTAAGTTTGTGGCAACGGTAATTGGACCCCAGCCCAACACCCGCTGGATGAAGGACGACAAATGGGTGGTGGTGGGCGGCAACATCAAGAATTTGTCGGAGGAGGGCAAGGCCATACTAGAGATCGCCGACGTCACCCCCGCCGACTCGGGCGTCTACAAGTGTGTGGCGAAGAACGATCTGAGCGAGATCGAGACCTCCTGCTACTTTAAGGTTTACACGGCGCAGGCGGATGGCGACGAGTCGGAGCCCATATTCGCCCTGCCACTGCGAGGTATCTCCCGTCTCCCCCTGTTACTGTCCCTCGATGTGTGTGCTCTGTCGCTTGGTTACACGATCCCCATCTCCCGACTGTGTGTTTGTGTCGTCTACTGTCCGACCATCGATGTTCGATCAATTGAGGTCGTTGGCGTACGAAAATAGCTGGGAATTGATTGATTGACTTTGTTCTCTAGATGTGTACCATGCCTCGCAAAACGATCTGATTCTCGACACGAAGGTGCGCGGCAATCCCCGGCCGGTGATCTCGTGGACCAAGGACCAGATACCCATCGTGCTCGACGATCGTGTGGTGCAGATCGAGCACTTGGACGGCATCTGCGAGCTGATCATCAACAAGCCGACGATCAATGACAACGGAATCTATGTTTGCACCGCCAAGAGCAAGCTGGGCACTCAGTCGACCACCCACACGGTTGTGGTCGACACCACCCATACCTCGAGGCGTTCGAGCATTCTGTCTGCTATTGCCATGCAGGAAGGAGGTGAGCCAGCTGAGGGCGGCGGCGGCAGTGGCGGCAAGGCCAAGGCCAGGAGGAAGAAGAAGGACGACGATGCTGAGGGCGGCGGCGGTGACGGTGAGGGTGGCTATGAGCGCCGCAGCCGTATGCCGGATCCCTCGCCCAAGCAAATGCTGTACTTCACGGTCAATCTGTCCAATCGGTATGTGGCCGAGGGCTCCAAGGTCAAGTTACAGGCCGTGATCGGTGGCCCGGAGCCCACTATCAAGTGGCAAAAGGATGACCAGAATGTCACCTATGGACCGCGCATCCGTAACATGAATCGGGATAGCTTGGCGGTGCTGGAATTCGTCAATGCCCAGGCGGAGGACTCGGGCACGTACTCCATTATAGCCCAGAACGAGTTCTGCAAGATCACCACCAAGGCCCTGCTGCATGTCTACCAGCCAAAGGTCAACACGGATGTGCAGCCCGTCTTTATTCGCTCTCTGAAAGGTAAGATCTCGGTGGCAGCATCGATCGATCGGACCGATTGATCTATATTTAGAGATCCATCTCTCATTGTGTGTGATTGTGCAATGCCATCATCCATCGATCGTCTCCCTTATGCAATGAGTGTGTGCCTTACGTAACCGAACTCGGTGCTCTTCCTTCCTAGAAACCTATCATCTCAACACCAACGAGCTGATCCTGGAGACAGCCGTGCGTGGCCAGCCCACGCCCGAGGTTCAGTGGTTCAAGGACAGCGTGGAGATCCAGAGCGGCGGTCGCTACCAGCTCATCGAGCATCAAGATGGAACCTGTGAGCTCATCATCGATCGGCCGGACAACAAGGACTCTGGAAAGTATGTGCTCAAGGCCGAGAGCCGCGCCGGCAAGATGGAGATCTCGCACTATGTGCTCTTCGAGGGCAAGGCTCATCACATTGCTGACAACATCCATGGCGTCTTCCATGCGGACAAGAGTCTGCTGCGTCCCAAGGAGGTGGAGAAGCCCGTGGAGAAGAAGCCAGTGGCTGCCGCAGCCCCTGAGGCCGAATCGGAAGCTGAGGAGGGAGGAAAGGGCAAGCGTCGTCCCAAGAAGGATGACGAAGCCGATTCATCCTCTGCCTACGCCACCGACTATGCCTCCGATACGGCCAGTTTGTCCAGTAAGCGTCGCGAGAAGAACATCGCCATCCACTTTAGCACCTCGATGAGAGATCGCGTCGTGGCCGAGGGATCCAAGGTGAAGATTTCGTGCTTCCTGGACGCCAAGGAGCCGCAGGTCAAATGGTTCAAGGATGGCGAGCAGATCCAAAACAGTCCCAAGATCAGGGGCCGCTACAGCGAGGGTCTGTGCCTGCTGGAGATCATGAGCGCCACGGCCGAGGATAATGGCGAATACAAGTGCTGGGGTCGCGACGAGACCGGCGAGGCCTCCACCTCGTGTCGTCTGGAAGTGTACGAGGATCCGGGCACCGGTGATGTGCCGCCCACCTTTACGCGCAACATCAAGGACACGCTGCACGGCAAGATCAATGAGCTGCAGCTGGATGTCCATGTGCGTGGTCTGCCCACACCCTCGGTCACGTGGGTGAAGGATGGCGTTAAGGTGGAGAATAGCGACAAGTACCAGCAGGTGGACCACGATGACGGCACCTGCGAGCTGTTCATCAGCAACCCGAAGCCCTCGGACAGCGGCAAGTACGTGTGCCAGGCCGAGAATCGTGAGGGCAAGACGGAGATTGTCCATGTTATTACTGTGGAGCCGCGAGTCCGGGTGCCGCGCCACTCTCCGCCCAGGGAGGGCAGACCACCGCGTCCGGCTGGAGGCGATGAGGAGGCACCGGCAGCCGGTGAAGAAGGTGCCGCCGCGGAGGGCGAAGGCGGCGAGGGCGGAGAGGGTGCTGCTGCCGGTGGCGAGAAGCGTCGCAGGAAGCCCAAGCCTGATGAGGAGGAGCAGGGCAGCTCCAGGCGTGAGGTGCCACCACCACCGGATCTAAGGAAGCGCCTGTACTTCAGGAACTTCCTGTCCAACCGCACGGTCAAGTCCGGCAGCAATGTCAAGTGGATGGTCAACATTGATGGACCGGAGCCAACGGCCAAGTGGTTCCATGGCGATCAGCCGATTGCCTTTGGTCCCAAGAGCAAGATGTCCATGCAGGATGGCATCGCCTGGCTGAATCTTGTGGGGGTGACGGAGGAGGACGCCGGCGAGTATACGTTGCGGGTGCGGGGTTCGGAGAACGAAATCGTGAGCACTTGCAACCTGTTCGTGTACAGCACGGGCAAGCCGGAGGTTATTTCGCCCACCTTTGTAGTGGGCATCAAAGGTAGGAGGAGGCTCTGTGTGTTCTCGTCCGAGTGTCCTGGTTTTTTCGAGCAATATGTAGCCCTATCTGTAGTCCTAGGAGTAGGTTATAAGTAAGCTAACAGTCCTGATACCCATTCCCTTACCTCCTCGTACTCTGTCTTATGTGTCTTGTGTGTCATGTTCCATGTTCCAGATGCATACCATTCCCAGGGCAACCAGCTCACGCTGGAGTGCAAGGTCTCGGGCAGTCCCAAGCCTCATATTTACTGGCAGCGGGACAACACCCTGCTGCCCGTGGAGGGTCCGAAATACCAGTACGCAGAGCAGAGCGACGGCGTTAAGCTCTTGACCATTTCCAGCTTTGGCAGCGAGGACTCCGGCCTGTACACTTGCTATGCGGAGAGCGAGAATGGTCAGATGAAGATCAGCAAGTTTGTGCAGGCCTCCGACTATGTGAGGGAGCGAACCTCGGACAAGAAACCCATTGATGTGGTTATCCAGGAGATCAAACGGGATGAGGCCTCCGCCCCTCCGCCAAGCGATACAGCTGCCGTCAAGGCCAGGGCACGCGAGGCCAAGCTAAGACTGAATCTGGAGACCAGCCTGAAGACCATGACCATTGGCAGTGGCAACAAAGCCCAACTTATCTGCTATGTAACTGGCATCATTGAGGATGTCCACTGGCTAAGGAACGACGAGCGCGTGACCAAGGATGCCCGCCACAAGATCTACAACATAAACGGAGCCATCAGCCTGGAGATTTACGATGCCCGCGCGGAGGACAGTGGCCAGTACAGATGCGTGGTGAAGAACAGCAGGCAGACGGTGGAGAGTGCCGGCCAGCTGAGTGTGTTGGACCAATCCTTGGGCAAGTTGCCGGAGAGTTTCTCCTCCGCCATAACAGGTAAGGGTCCCAGCATCTGTGTTAATCTTTATTATTTTATAGCTGATCTTTGATCATTTTCCCAGAGTCCTATGATGCCCAACGCAATGAGATCGTGCTGAGCTGCCAGGTGCATGGGCGTCCCAATGTCAGTTGGATGCGGGATGACCACACCATTTCCAACAATCGCTACAGGACTGTTGAAGAGCCTGGCGGTGTTAGGAAGCTAATCATACGGAATCCCATACCCTCTGACTGCGGCATCTTCGCCTGTTATGCGGAGCACGAGGACCGCATTGACTCCATCAGCACCACCATCAAGGCCTTTGATCTCAAGCGCCTGATCAATGTCAGCCAGGAGGACAGCTCTTCGCTTAGCGAGCTGGATTGGTCGAGGAGTCAGTCGCATTTGAGTTCCAGCAGCCAACAGCAGCTGCCACAGGTGGTCAATGGCAATGGGGAGCTCCATCGCGCTGGAGATCGCCTTCTGCGCAGCGTGGGCAAGGCCAAGCCTCTCTTCCATACCCTACTCCATGATCGCACTGTATCGGAGGGCGGCAATCTCCGCCTGCTGTGCACCGTCTCTGCGGATGAAAACACCCACATTGAGTGGCTGAAGAACCACAAGCCCTTGCCGGCGGATAACCGCTATCAGACGCTCTACCAGAACGGTGAGGCCTCGCTGGAGATCTATGCCGCCGTGGCCGAGGACAGTGGCAACTACACCTGCTGTGCCACCAACGATTTCGGGGAGAGCCTCACACACGCCCAGCTGCGTGTCTACAAGAACTTTAAGGAGGCCTCGCTACCAAGTACCTTTACGCAGCCCATCCGAGGTATTACCCAACCGAGCTCCAGGCTCCATCTTCGCCTTTGTTCATCCTGGCTGCTGTTCTAACCGCTTGTGTTCATCATTTCCTCTGAATAGTATTTACTAATATGGTTTATCTTCCCCGCTTGCAGACACATATTCTCTCAACGAGAATGAGTTGGTTCTGGATTGCCGCGTGCGTGGCCAGCCCCGTCCCGAGATCGAGTGGATGAAGGGCAACGAGATCATCTCCAACGATGAGAAGTACAAACTAACCGACCAGGCCGATGGCTATGCCAAGCTGGTGATCAGCCATCCCACGGAGAAGGACTCGGGCATCTACTCGTGCGTGGCCCGCAACGAGGGAGCCGAGAACAAGATCTCCCATCAGGTGGACTTCAAGGGCCGCCAGCACTACTCGCTGGAGAAGACGCACGGCTTCTTCCATCGCGATCCGAACAAGCCGCACTTCCTGCTGCCCCTGGGCAACCAGACGGTCTGCAAGGGTGGCACCGTGGCCATTTCGGCGGAGTTCATGCAGACCAGCACGCCCATCGAGGTGAAATGGTACCGCGATCGCCAGGCGGTGGATGGACCCAATGTCAAGACCCTGGCCGATCGTGGCGTCTACACACTGACCATAATGAATGCCTTGCCTGAGATCGAGGGCACCTACACGTGCCGGGCCTCGAACGCTTTTGGTCGCATCGAGTCGCATGCCAACATAGATGTCTCCATGGCCGAGACCAAGGATGAGCGTCCGCCGCTCTTCCTGTCGCGACCGGACACTGAGATGAAGATAGCCGTGGGTGATCCATTCTCTTTGTCTTTCCGCATTGGAGGAGATCCGAAGCCGAAGCGTGAGTCCTCTTGTTTTTTAGTAGAAGGAGTAGCTTATAATCTCTGCATTTTAGTCACATTCATGAAGGGCACCAAGGACATCACCCAGTCGGACCGGGTCAGCAAAGAGGTGTCGGATGACTACACCAGATTCACAGTGCAGCAAGCCCAGATCTCCGACTCTGGCACCTACTTTGTGGTGGCCCGCAACAACTTTGGCACTGACAGGATATTCGTCACTGTGACGGTAGGCTTTTCGTAACCGTAACTGTGTCCTTCGTTGCTTGTGGCTGTCCCCTCTGGATAAACGCTTTCGCTGAACTAACCGCTGCACTTTTCTCTCTCTCTGCTTCTCTTCTTCTCTAATTACAGATTAAGATACCCAAAAAGAAAGAATAAAGCTTTATTAATACAAAAAATCTTATTTGCAAATTTCGAACGCCGCCTCCGCCTCCCTCAGCCAGCACCAAACAATATACTATACATATCCTGAATCTCTATATGTGTTCATTCAAAGCAATATAATATATCGTTCTGACTACAAAACTTATAGGTAAACCCGCGCGCTCGCTCCGCCACGCCATCGCAACCACGCTGGGGCCTTCCCCTGGATAGTTACAGCGACACTTCGTACTTCAGAGGTGAGTTTATGGGTTTCCATATCTTGTGTAGTCAATCCTCTCCCAGCTGTCCGTCCGTCCTCCTGTCTGTGTCTGTGTCTGTGTCTGTGTCTGTCGTCCTGTCTGTGTTCCAAGTCCATTTCCAAGCTGAAAGATAATCTCTTGCAGATCGACGGTTCAGCCCACAAACGACAAAAGAAATTTCCTGTGAGATCGTAGAAACCCAGCAGCACACAGACACTATAAATTCGTGTATTTATCTTTTGTTAGTATTTCTGAACGATTGACTTAATTACTTTTATTATCGTACCTACATATATAAATAATGTATTATATAAAGCACAGCAATCCAGCTTATACATTTACGTAGTGGAAACAAGAAAATAAAAAATATATTTCTCCGGGGCGTAAAGCGTTTTAATTGAGGCCTTCCAACTACCTCAAACTCCCGTATTCCCTCGCAGCCTCATTTCATCTACGCATCTTCTCTCTTGCCAGATCCCCCGGGTTGCATTTCCACGGAGCCCCTGGTCGTTGACTCCGGACCCACGCACATCTCACTGTCGTGGGGCAAGCCGGTTAGTGCCAACTCTGCCCCGGTGATTGCCTACAAGGTGGAGGCCTGGGTGGTGGGTCATGAGGGCGGCGCCTACTGGCGAGAGCTGGGCCTCACGCCCATCAACTCGTTCGATGCCTTCAACCTGAAGCCCAATCTGGAGTATCACTTCCGGGTGACGCCCAAGAACCGCTATGGCTGGGGACCCACGGTCCAGACCAGCTCTGCCTTGCAAGTGGGCGGCGTCGAGTGCCTGCCCGAGTTCGTCAAGATCCTGCCGGGTCAGGCGAAGGCTCTGCTGGGCTCATCCTTCACCCTGCAGTGCAATATGCGCGGAGCGCCTCGGCCGCAGGTCACCTGGTTCAAGGATGGCATTCAGCTGAGCAGCAGCTCGGAGCGGGTTAAAGTCCGTCAGATCGGTTCCACCTGTGCTCTGACTATAGCCACCGTCAGCGAGCTGGATTCGGGTCGCTACACCTGCGAGGCGACCAACTCCAAGGGCAGGGTCTCCACCTTTGCTCGCCTCCAAGTCGTGGCCGATTCGAGGATTTACGAGGCGGATTCGCGTCTGAAGGAGATCGCCCATGGACGCAATGTTGCCGATGTGGGCGACTCTCTACCCATTTTCACCATGCGCCTGCGCGATCGTCGTGTCCAGTTCACCTATCCGGTGCGTCTCACCTGCCAGATCGTTGGCTATCCCGTGCCCGAAATTCTGTGGTACAAGGACGATCAGATCATCCAGGCCGATAGGAAGCATCTCATCAGTTCCGAGGGACAGTTCTTCACGCTGGAGATAGCGGCCACAACGCTGGACGACAGCGGCACCTACACCTGCCTGGCCAAGAATGAACTGGGCTCGGTGTCCTGTCACTGCACCCTGGTGGTGGACAAGGGCATTCGGGCCTACATCTCGCCGGACTTTTATGTGCCCTTGGACCCCTTCTACATATTCCGCGAGGGCTCTGAGATACGTCTTTCCACGAAAGTGGAGGCCTATCCTGCCGTGGGCGTGACCTGGCATCGAAATGGCATGCGCTTGAGGCCGAGTCGTCGCCTGACAGCCACCTTGGACTCGAATGGATACGTGGAGCTGATCATTGCCGAGGCCACCTTGCGAGATGCGGGAATCTATGTGTGTGTTGCCTCCAATGTGGTCGGCAAAGTGGAAACCATCTGCCGAGTGGCCATCGAAGAAGAGCTGAACAAGATAGCAACGCCGCAACGATCCCTGGATATACCCCTCATCAAGACTGACGACCTGCCGTGAGTATTGGGTTTTTGGAATTAGAATATAGAAAAGAAGGGAAGCATACTTACTAATTTTACTAATAATTGCTATATTATATTAATTATAATAAAATTAATTATTCCCTTATTCCATCCTAGGTACTCCAAGGAGCCCCTGTTTGTGGTCAAGCCTCGTTCCAGCGAAGCCTACGAGGGTGACAACGTCATCATATTCTGCGAGGTGGTTGGCGATCCCAAGCCCGAAGTAGTTTGGCTGCGCGACTTTCTGAATGTGAGTAATGGGTGAGAATGTGACGTCAAGCGGGGAGGCAGCAGCTCGCTCAGGCGCGCAGGCGCAGCTCTCTGTGGCTAGTCGGTGGGTCGGCCAGTTGCAATCGCGGCGTCAACAAATGTGGGTCGTATTATCGTGCTACCGCTGCCTGCTCTCGCTTCCAGTCTCCCAGTCAAAGTTGGCTTTATCAGGGGCACAAGTGGGCCCTATGCTCGGGCATCAGGAAGTCTGAATCGTTAGTTTCCGCTTTTAATTTTCTATAAAAAGTGAACTCCCAGTGGGCCAGACACTAGAGTGATCTATACAGTTGCTCGCGCGGATAAAGTTTGTTTTAAATGTTTAATTGATCCGCGAGTGAGAACAAAGTGTCCACAGATCCCTAACAGAAACCGATACGGCAACAAAGTTGCTACAAAGGCAGGTGAAGAACAGCTCGGATTACGAGCAAGTGCGTCATACTGCAGCATTATACAAGACCACTGGGAACAGCCAGACGACAGATCTTACAAATCCGATTCGCTGTCAAACGCTAATTCAAGTTCAAGCCATATCAAATAACAGGCTTGTTGTGTTCGCGAAAAAAACAATTACGCGAGCCAAAAAGGAAAAAAATATTAGCCACTGTCGTTGTCGTCGGTCGTGCAACGTACCAAGGAAGCGAGAGCAGGAGGAGGAGGTCAGGGTGGGCAACAACGTAGTTACCAGTTTTCCTATTCGACAGTCTTGAAACTGAATTTTGTGCTTATATGGTTATAAGCTCAACACAATAATAACAGCGGAGCAGCATCGGGCACACAGTCGTGATTCGTGATTAATGCTCGCCGTCAGCCGGACAGATCAGATCCTTATAGAAGCCACTCGACGTGACCTTGAGAGTCTTTAGCTCACTTACAGCATCCATCCATCTTGTCTCGTCTCATCCGCAGCCGGAGTATTACAAGGACGCCCCCCACTTCCGGCGCATCGGAGACGGACCCGAGTACAGGCTGGAGATACCCAGCGCCAAGTTGGACTTCACCGGCACCTACTCTGTAATAGCCAGCAACTGCCATGGCGAAGCCAAGGCTGTAATCTCCCTACAAATATTCGCCAAAGGTAAGTCGAGTCCTGCGATTTATTGACCAGTCTTGTCTACCCCACCTGGGGGTAGATATTCGATAGGCGCGGGAAGACAGCTTCCCGCCAGAAATCCTCGGCCATGGTGAGCAGGCTGGACACGAACTCGGGATCTGCCTGTACCCAAACGTAGTGCAGGGCTCCATTGGTCTCGAACGTTGGGCTCAGCACACAATATAGAGCCTTCTTCACATTGGCCATGAACATCTGAATCTGGATCTGGGCCATGTATTTCGGGGCTATTGATTCGCGAGCCTCCAGGTACTTTTCAAAGTCCTCATCAGTCTTGGGCGATTTGATTTCCACGATGTGATCATCCGTGATGCCATCCGGGGCGGCGCATAGAAAGGGATAGCTCTCGTCGAGGAGCAGGCCGCACTCGAGGTACTGCTTGTTCTCCAGCTTCTCCGTCTGCTTGAGGATAAAGCGCTTGTGCTGCTTCTGTTGCACCCGATCATCGATATTTCGGTCGCGGCCCTTACAGAACATCATGTTAAAGATCTCCTCGTCCTCCTCGGTCGATTTGCGGTTGACAATCATGTGCATCATGGAGCAGCGAATGCGCATGTACTGCGCCTCGATCCACAGCTTGGACTTGTACTGGTTGCGGGTCACCTCGTTGAGGGTTTCAAAGATTCCCGTCTGCGCCTGGAGCTCCATGTAGTGCACAAAGCTGGGAACATCCAAAATGTTGAGCTCGGCCGCTCTGAGCAGCACATGGTGTATGAACAGGGGCTCGAATTCGTCTCTAATGTCCACGCATTGGCGGTACAGAGCCGAGTCTCGTCCGCAGGCGGATAGTTCGTCCAGAACTGCGTCCAGAAAGGCCTGTCCCTCGCTGGCGCTCATCTCCTGCAGGCTCTGTTCGCTCTCCAATCGCACCTCGTCCTTGGGCAATATATCGCAAATACGAGTGGCTACCGCGGGCTCTGGCTGCACCAGCGTCTCCAGTTCGTGGCCCCAGAACTCGACCACAGCCGAGGGATTGCGTTCGGTGCTCTTGCTGAGCAGCCAAAATGTAAAGGCCACAATGTGGGCACAGGCTCCTATAAAAAAGGGGGTTTTAGTAAGGGAAAACAGCTTTGACCCAGAGTAATTCTCACCGGCGGCGGGACACAGGCTGCACTGGCCATCTGATATAATCCGTGAGTTTTCCACGACCTTCAGGCCTACATTGGCGTGGGTGTCCGTGTTGGCAAAGTCTGCAGCGGGGAAGACCAGTCCCTTGAGTTCGTAGACTTCGCCACGACGCTGCATCTGTACATAGTCCGTCAGGAGGTCACCTTTATCCGTGGCTCTGTATGTAGGAAGAACAATTCTATTAATTGTAGTTAATTTTAAGGAGTTACTAACTTACATTGGTTTGGACTTGTCGGCGGCTGAGCAAAAATTAAACACCATAGCGCTGTTGACCACGGGTAAGGTGTGCATGTCGGCCCTCCGGAACCCGGGCTCTAGGTCCATGGGCACTATGATCATGCCCTTCATGGTTAAATGCCCGTTTTTAAATCAAAAATTCGTTAGTTAAAATTACAAAACATTCTTAAATCTAGCGATGCAAAGAAGAACCCTAGCAATCGATATCGATAGTGATATCGATGTGCGCCCATCGCTACGGTATCTGGTCACACCAAAGCAGGGCTAACGGGTTGCACTGCTTGCTAAATATGATAAAGCCGTTCAAAACTTGCGCCAATTTAAAATCTATAAACTTATTTATTTATTACTCTGCCGTCTCCCTTAGACATACTTAAAGATAGCCGCATGGACAAAGTGCACACACGACATGGGTGAGTTCAGGTTATCCGGAATTCCGCCACGGAGCAATAATTAAACAAATATTTGCTATCCAACAGCAACATCGAGACTCTTCCCCGCTTCGTCCGCAACTTGCGAAACCTGCGCTGTTGCGATGGGGATGCGATATCGCTGGAATGCCATGTGGAGGCCGATCCAGAGCCGTTCATCATTTGGGAAAAGGACGGACGAGTGGTTCCCGCCGACCGTGACTACGTGATGTCCTTTGATGGCACCAAGGCCACGCTGAGCATTCCACGCGTGTATCCCGAGGACGAGGGCGAGTACACTTGCGTGGCCAAGAACTCGGTGGGTCGCAGTCTCTCCTCAGCCTGCATCATTGTCGATGTGCCCGAGGAGAAGGAGAACATGCTCAGCCGCCAGTTAACCCGGCCCAGTGGCCTGCTCTCCGCCCACTCCACGCCCCGCTCCACGCCGCGTTCGACGCCAGCAAGGAGCTTCTCTCCCATGCGTCTCTCCTCCTATCGCGCCACCAGCAGCATCGATCTGTCTGCGGTGGCCGAACGGAGGCGTAGCGATGCCCGCAATGCCATCACGGCGCCGAAGTTCCTTGCCATTCCCTACAATCGCGTCGTCGAGGAGGGCGACAGTGTGCGCTTCCAGTGCGCCATCGCTGGCCATCCCACACCCTGGGCCACCTGGGACAAGGATGGTCTGATTGTCACGCCCACGCCCAGAATCGCTGTAAAGGAAATCGATGATCTTCGGATCATAGAGATCGATGAGGTGTCCTTTGACGATGCGGGCCTGTATCGCGTGACTCTCGAGAATGATTTCGGAAGGATCGAGGCCACTGCGCGGCTGGATGTGATACGCAGCTCCCGCTACTCCAAGTCTCCATCTGTGCGCAGTGTACGCGCCTCCTCCTCCCGCCGCAATGCCTACCTTTACAGGCGTATCATGGGTCCATCCACAGGTGGGTTTTGAGCTCCTATTTAAAGGGTAAAACATTACTAAATTTATAATGTTTTTCCCTCAGCAATTGGCGGACGCATGGCCTTGGCTAGCGGCTATCGGGGCTCCTCGGTGCCTTCGGTGAGGTTCTACCACAACAATGTTGAGCTGGAGCCATCAGAGCGAGTGCACATCCTGCTGCAGGAGGAGGACTCAATGGCCCTGCTCATTGTGGATAATGTTACGCGCGAGGACGAGGGAGTATATACCTGCATCATAACCGGCAGCAATCACGACCCCCTGATCAGCTCCACCACAGTCAGTTTTTATGATAAGAAGGAGGAGATTCCAACCAGACTCGGAGCCGTCATCACAGAACCACTGCCCGAGATAACCAAGTCCCTGGAGGGCGAGGTGATTGATCTGTGCTGCGGCATAGATTGCCAAGAGCCCTATAGCTACGTTTGGCTGCGCAATGGGGAAGTACTGCCGGACAGCGATGAGTTCAAGTGAGTACTAGATGGTGGGAGGTGGGAGAGGTAATAAAAACTCAAGGGAAACTATAAAGATTCCATTAAAATTCCATAACTATATCATCTTGTTACAGATCGATTAGCTTCTCTCCTTTGCTCTCCCAATGTCATTTATTTATCACATTTTAATTGTTTTTTAATTCCAGTTACATTGATCATGGCAATGGACGCCTGTGCCTGCGCATCAACGATGCCTTCGACATTGACTCGGGCATATACAGCTGTCAGGTGTTTACCAACGACTCAGACTCCAACTCCGAACCCGATTGCACTAGCAGCGGCGAACTGTGCGTCTTGGAGCGAGATCTGACCCAGGCGGATGAGCAGCGGGTGCAGCTGCTAAAGACTGCCCTCCCAGTGGTGTGTGGCTTGGGCGAGGAAGCCCTGTTCTATGCCCGCGTCTTTCCCTGCGAAGCGGAAGCCGAATGGTACCTAAATGGCCAACTAATAGCCGAGGAGGATGACTCACTTAACATGACGGTGCGTATGCGTGTAATAAACCCCAGGCAGAGTCATTCGCGCGCTTGCTTTTGGCCTCAATCCCAGAGGGGAAGCAAAACAGAGCTCTTCATTTTCGGCCTCTTGCCTTGTTCACACTTCTGCCGGGAGAAAACAATAATAATAATTGTGTGTATACATGCTCATTTGCATAAGATACATATAGGAGACACATAAGAGACCCAAAAGATTGAAATACGGCGGCATGCGCTTTGCATGCCAACGATGTTGCTGCTGCTGCTGCTGGGCGCTCAAGTTGCTCAGCTGGCGAGGAGAAACACTCGCTTGTCGGCGCTCAAGCGGCGCACATCTCGGTCTCAGTGGTAGTCTAAGTCCCGGTCTAAGTCCCCCCAGTTTCCTTTCCCCCCGGTTTTGTTCCCGCTTTGGGGAAAATCAAAGTCTACAGGGCGTGACGCTTTGAAGATGTCACAGGTAGGCAAAGCAAATGGATTGCATTCGAATATCAATATCGCTAATGGCATTCAGCCAAAGCCAAAGGCAAGGCAAGGCAAGGCCCTGTGACTATTCCCAGTCCCCACTAGCGCACTGGCGCACTGGTGGTGGTGCTGGTGTGCTCCAGTGAAAATGAGAGCGAGCGTGAAAGTGTCATTGTCACGATCGTTGGCTGCGCTCTGCTCGTGGCATTCCATGTTCTCGCGTAGCGTTCCCGCTTAATTGGTGCGTGCCATTGAGAGGGCCGTTCAGTTGTACAACAACCTCAGTTTGCGCCGCTTCGCCCTGCTCCGGATCGATCGGTTGCTCCCTCTCCCCTCTCCAGACACTTGTGCATACAGTATATAATTGTTTACCCATGTGGACGACGGCGGGGCTAGCGTTCTAAACCCGTGATTAAGTGGTAAAAATAGCAAAGAACATATATATTATATATATTTTGAAAATCAGCGGCGACCTGTTGATATTGATTCAATAATAGGGGAGAAGCTACCTATATACAAGGAGTGCTTTCGGTTTTACCCTCCACACCTGGAATTCAATTAGCACAAACGTGAGCCCATTAAATTCACTTTCAAGGAGATAAACAATCTAAGGCCTAGACGTTTTACTAATAGATGAAATTGTGTGGAAGAAAGTGAAGAGGGAATTAATCCCAGACAAGATGCGTAACTGAGTTCTTTTTACGACTCAATAAAAGTTTTATTTCAATAAGAACTGAGAGCAATTTAATCTCCAAAAGTTCTTCATTCAATAAAGTAAATACAAGTGTTCCTTCCCTCAAATCTTATATATCTCCCCCTCTTTTCCTTTCAGTTGGAGTCTTACCCAGAAAACGGCATTCGGCTGCTGCGCATGCGAGACGTGACCGCCTCGAGGAGCGGCGAGATCTGTCTGCAGGTGAAGCATCCCCTGGCAGACTCACGGCGTATACCCGCCACCCGTACTTATACCAGCCTTCTGGTTCTGCCCGCCGTCAGGGGCAACAGCAGTGGCTCCTCCTCGCTGGCGGGACGCAATAGCTGCATTTTAACACGCCCTGAGGATTGCACCGCCCTCATTGGCGGACATGTCCGGCTGAGCGTGCGCTACGAGCCATTCCCGGGCACCACGGTCATCTGGTACAAGGCGGTAAGTTACTCAACTAATCCTCGCAAGTAGGCTTATGGTAATTGGTCCGGTTTCCGTATCAGCGTCACAGCGAGGTGTTGTGCAATCTTGACCTAATTTGGGCAGAGCAGCCGTGCCAGTGGGATTATAAGGCCATATCGGATCCATATTCTTTATCTGCCATAAGCCCACTACTCCTATCTCGCTGGGCGCCTGTCTCTTGCTTTGGGCATTTCTGTGGCTCGATGGTGACTGTCTGACTGTGTCACGATCAGTTTGCGGTGTTTACGAACGACGCACGTTGGGTTGATGGGCTGGCTGCCTATGGGTAGCCTGGTCTGGTCTGGCTACGTAATGGTTGCAAACCGCAAATACGAGACGAGCAGCGCCCGCGAAGGTTGTGTGGCCAGAGATCAGCTCAGCCGAGCTTTAGCATTATTAGTTAGCCCATTCCAACACTTTGAAAATACATTGCCACGAACTTTGGCAATTCGTCAGGCTTTTAGCTGATTTTTTTTCTTGAAAAGGTGCCGAACTTTATGACATTTGGCTGAGAAAAAACCATGTAAATATAGTATATTTAAGATACTTTTGTTTTGTGTTTTGACCTTGGTTAAAACATCTCTCAACAGTTTATATTTTTAAAAAGCATCTATGCTGCTACAGAAATAAACAGAGGAGAGAAATATTAAAAAAACTGTTTCTAAAATTAGTAAATAAAAGATTTAAAGTCTTAATTCCAATTCAATTGCAAACTGCAAGGTTTATAAATTTTCGGATTACCCAAAGTTATCTTTCTTACTTGTTTTAAAATAAATGTAAAAATTTTAATCGAGCTTTCCTCACTTACAAACATCCTCCTCCTCTTTCCCACAGTGCCACCCCATCATTGAGAGCTCCAATGTGACAATACGGACAAGCAGCCAGCAGTCGACCCTCTACATCACGGACATCTCAGCGGATGACAGTGGCAAATACACGGTGGAGGTGATGAACGACTATGGCGTGGAGGCTGCTGCCGCCTCAGTGGCAGTGGAGGGACCACCAGAACCGCCCAGTGGTCAGCCCAGTGTCTCCTTGGGCCCAGATCGCGTGGCAGTGGCCTGGTGTGGACCACCCTACGATGGCGGCTGCATGATCACCGGCTTTATGTAAGTAACCAAAGGGTATATAAGCTTCTCCTGCAACTGAATCCTTCTTAAACCCCACAGCATTGAGATGCAGACCTGCGAGGGCGAGGACTGTGATACGGACAACTGGCAGCAGGTGACCCGAGTGGTGGACACGCTGGCCTACACCGTCAAGAACCTACAGCCACAGATGCATTATAGATTCCGAGTGAGAGCCGAGAATATCCATGGACGCAGTGAACCCGGCCAGGCCAGCGAACTGGTGCAGATCACCAGCAGATTGCAGAGGACTCCCTCAGATCATTATGGCCAGCCAGTAAGTGTCCAGGCTGGCGGAGATTTCAAAGCTCGCTTTGAAATCATCGAGGAGCTGGGCAAAGGGCGCTTCGGCGTGGTCTACAAGGTGCAGGAACGCGAGCAGCCGGACCAACTGCTGGCCGCCAAGGTGATCAAGTGCATCAAGTCACAAGATCGGCAGAAGGTGCTCGAAGAGATCTCCATTATGCGTTCCCTGCAGCATCCCAAGCTTCTGCAGCTGGCCGCCTCCTTCGAGAGTCCCAGGGAGATAGTCATGGTGATGGAGTAGTAAGTCTACCAGGTGCTTTCTCCAAGATTAGATAAGATTAATTGTTTTTCTTGTTATTTAGCATCACTGGTGGCGAACTGTTTGAGCGTGTGGTGGCCGATGACTTCACTTTGACTGAGCTGGACTGCATCCTTTTCCTGCGACAGGTGTGCGATGGCGTGGCCTACATGCACAGCCAGAGCGTGGTGCATTTGGACCTGAAGCCGGAGAATATTATGTGTCATACGCGCACCAGCCACCAGATCAAGATCATTGACTTTGGCCTGGCCCAGCGGCTGGACACCAAGGCTCCTGTACGCGTTCTCTTTGGCACCCCCGAGTTTATACCGCCGGAGATCATCAGCTATGAGCCCATTGGCTTTAAGTCGGACATGTGGAGCGTGGGCGTCATCTGCTATGTGCTGTAAGTCTGGCTTACTTGGGACTTTCTAGGAGAATTATATATGTATTATATATTTCTATAGACTCTCTGGCCTCTCGCCTTTCATGGGCGACACTGATGTGGAGACCTTCTCGAATATCACGCGAGCGGATTACGACTACGATGACGAGGCCTTTGACTGCGTGTAAGTTAAATAAATAAATATTAATATTTAATTTATTTAATTTTAATTTAAAAATCCTTTATCTACCCTAGTTCCCAGGAGGCCAAGGACTTTATTTCCCAGCTACTGGTGCACCGCAAGGAGGAGCGCCTGACCGCCCAGCAGTGTCTGGAATCCAAGTGGCTTAGCCAGCGACCCGACGACAATCTCAGCAACAACAAGATCTGCACAGACAAACTGAAGAAATTCATCATCCGGCGCAAGTGGCAGGTTAGTCTAAGCTCTTAACCCTCTGCTTCTTTTTAAATCCTAACCCAATGCCACTCCTGCTTCCCTGCTTTCGCTTGCTCCTGCTGCCGCAGAAAACTGGCAATGCCATTCGAGCTCTGGGACGCATGGCCAACTTGTCGGTGTCGCGCAGGAACTCGGCCATAGCCATGGGAGCTTTGAGCAGTCCCAGGCCCTCTATATCAGGACTGAGCATGCTGAATGCCAGTGCCTTAAGCAGTGGCATGTCCTCCCAAATGACTTCCCTCCACGAAGAAGAGGACGACTTCAGCGTGGAGATGCCTTCGGTGGAGAAGCGGACCGTCCTGAAGCTGCGAGATAAGTCGCAGTGCAGCGAACGAAGTGACTCGGGCTACAGCGAATGCTCCAACTGCAGTGGAGCCCAGGAGAACCTCTTGCTCTCCCTGGCCAAATCCAAGCTGGAGGCCATAGCCAAGGCTAGCAATGTCTCTCATACAGAGCACTTGGACCCAGAGAATCCTGTTGCTCTCACGCTGGAGCTGCCCACCAATAGCAAGGGTGAGGCGATCATGCGCTCGGACTTTACCAACACCATCAAGATGAGGAAGAAGTCTCTAGAGGATAGTGCTGCTCGCGAGAAGCCAAAGTCCAAGCCCCAGGTCAAGCCTCTGTGTGAGTCCAAGCTGAAGGTGTCGCAGCTGAAGGATAGGTTCCAGGTTCCCACTGCTCCTGCATCCGCCGCCGCCGCTGCTGCTGCTGCTAACAAACCTCCGCTTGCCTTTGAGTCCTTCAAGATAGCCAAGGTGGCGAGCGTGGGACGCATCAGTAGAAGTAACTTTGAGCTAAAGCAACCGCAAAACAGACCTTTAGAGTATGGGGGATTTTATAAAGAATTATGAATTTATATATCTTAAGCATAAAACAGATTACTAAATTAATTGTAATTAGGCTCCGTTTTTTTTTTTCTGAAAAATGCTTTATTTTTGAGGAAGGGTATGGTCTTTATTATTTTTCTAATACCCTTGCAGGGTATAATATTTTCAGTCAGAAGCTTGTAAATCAGTGAAGGAGTCATTTCCGACCCTATAAATCATATATATTCTTGATCAGCATCAA
>JAEIIJ010006191.1:0-27953 GCA_018904815.1 Drosophila ogumai
CCAATCTGCAAGGGTATACAAACTTCGGTGTGCCGAAGTTAGCTTCCTTTCTTGTTATACATACTTTTGGTGACCAATTCCGCCGAAACAGAGGGTTCGGTGCCGTTCAATTAAATAAATGTCAGAAGCAATAACGCAACCCTTTCAACACCGCGAAGTAAACTCTTTTGGTTCGTTTTCAAAAATAAACGAAAATTCCTGGAAAAATAATTAAATGAATTTAACAGGCTCGACGGTAACTGACCCGTTGGCTATTTTCCACCGGAAAATGCAGTCGCGAACACACGCGAAGGATGTTTCAACAAGTTGCCGCTGAAAATGGGAAAACAAATAACACTAGTTTACACTCAAAGTAATTCTGTTGATGCTAATTTTAGATAGAGATGGATTCATAGATTACCATAATAGTAATACACCTTATTTCCATGGATATATTTGCACATACATATATTTACTTAAAATTAATTTTATTTTATTATATTGTTTAGAAATTTATTTTTCTCTGCAGCCTTTTTTCAGCTTATCGCGTAACTGATACCATTCCTGGACAGAAAATTTTCAATACTAAGAGGATTTGTCGAATTCTGTTTAGTTTATTCAACGTAAAATAAGTTTTAGTTTAACTAACTATGAAATTCGTAGTAATTGGATGCGATAGCAATACTTTATTTAAAACTAATTGCAAGCCTTAGGAAAATTAATAAATAAAAATGTAACATGCAGGATTCGTTAGCAGTCTGTATACTGTATTACTTTGTTAACTAGTGTAATTTAAATTCGGTCAAAACGGAATGCAGCTCACCGAATTAATTGTTAAATCTACGACAAAGGCTGGAGCATTCCAAGTGCAAAATGAAACGAGTTGCCAAAGGCAGCTCAAAGGAGTGCAACTATTTTGTGAAAATGGAGGGGAGCATTAAATTCGCCGACAGAACAGAAACAGAAGCTGGGTTTTTTGGATTTCGAGTCGAGATTGTTGCAGCTGCAACTGGAGTTGCTGCTTCTGCTGCAATTTTTGTTGCTGCTGCTGCTGCTGCTGTGGTGGCTGCTGCTGTGGTCTGCCTGCCGTTATACTTTAACTAAATTGCGGTGTTTGTGGCCAGCTGCCACGCCCCCTTTTAATCCTCGCGGACGGGCGGGCCTGCGAGTGTGTGTGTGTGTGCGAGTCTGTGAGCTTGCAACAAACACTCAAACAATTAAAAGTGAAAATTCCGCAAAAGTTTGCGCATTAGTTTTGCGTTGATGATGCGCTCCAAGTTGCCGCCAGTCGACAGCGGCTGCAGAAATTAGCAGCAGCAACTAATGCGCACCACTCGACTGTATACAGTTGCGGTAAGCGAAATAGCACCCCCATCATGAGAAATCTATTACTATCAGGAGCTTAGCTCTAGACTGAACTAAGTTAAGCAGTTTAGTCAAGTTAAACCCAAGATAAATCTTTGGAAAATATCGAACCAATAATCTTTTATAGCAAATTAATCGATTCTGAAAGCTTTTATCGCAATCCTTTGAATTCTCTTAAGTGAATTAGTCCAGGTGCCGGAATTGTTGATGCACAGTCCTAGTCGGCCACCCTCAGATGTGGGCAGAATCCAAACCCGGTACCCGTTCGCCTGTGCTTAATGCGGCGCGTCAGTGCCAAGTGTCGCGGTTGCAGAATAACGCTTGAGTTGGCCCGCCCGATTTCGGCACTCCGGCAGCATTTTCCGCCATTTTTGTGCTCCTGGCAGTAGCTTTCTGCCCGGGTTTTCCCCCGCCCTCCCCGGCTTTCCCCGTTTTTACCCCGGGCATTTCCCCGCCGCCCAACCGCAGCCGCAAGTCTTTAGTGCCTCGGGATGGCTGCCTGAAACACCTGAAGCTCCCGGTTTTGCCCGAGGTGAACCAAAAGTGCGGTGGCCCCGGCATTTAGAGGCAGCAGCTCCACTTCGCTGATCGATATATTGGCCAGCTTGGATCGCTCTGGTCGTGTCTGAGTGGCATACGCAATGATGGGACACGGGAAGTCTTCGCGCCGGGCCAATCAGCACACGCAATGCTGCTGCTCCTTTGAATCAGAGTAACCGGAGAACCGTAGATGCTGAGGTGCCCAGTTGCCTGGGTGCCCAGATGCCGAGTCCAAGGACCACCGATGAAGGCCCTGCAGCCGGACCTTTTGTCCTGTTTCAATTAGGCTAATTAGATGTAGGTAAACATAATTGCCCAAACTAATTTACGATTCTCCGGCCAGATGCTGCCTACCTGGCCCTCTGATTTGGCCTACACGGTAAGAAATTTATGGCCATTGAAGTCGTGTGTGTGTTATGAGTTAAGGATTTGGTTATAATTTCCACAGTTTTCCACAAGTCATAGTCGTATAAATATTATTTTATTGAATGCAATGCTCACCACATTTCACATGTCATCGCCAGGCTATAAAGTAATTAAAGTGATTCGGGGCAATTGATACCGGATGTGCTGATGGAAAACGATAAATGAAAATGCCATTTCTCATGTGATTCTCCACGTGTAGAAACCCAATACTCTCGACAGAATCCGGAGTATAAACTCACGTAGCAATCAAACTGGTCACACACAATGACACGTCGATGACATTGACAAATTTTAAGATTAGTGTCCGACAAGAAGGGGCAGCAAACTTCATTAATTTAATGACAACAAATCGAGTACGAGTTCGCCAGAGTCCGAGATGGGCGTAAATTGCATTGCATATTTATGTGGGTCGCAGAGTCGGGGGGTCTGAGGACCTGTAATGGGCTTATTGCCCATAATTATGTTAATCGAATATCTCTCGACAAGGCCAATCGGCAGTCACTAATTGCTCATATTAAGGACGACACGGCGACCTGCTAATTGCCGGGCTTGATTTTTCGCCTTAATCTCGAGGGTTTCCTTGATTCGAAAAGGGAAAATAATTAACGACGCTCAGTAATTGCAAAAGTTTTAATGAATTTTAACTATTTACGTAACACGTCCTCCATATGAGCCTTTTCATATTTAGCTCTGGCGCACAGAAAGTTTTATTGCCATTTCCAGCTCTGATTTCCCGCTTTGAAATGCGCTGCAAGTACAAAAATAAAACATATATGCTGCATATATATATATATATATGATTTTTGGTGTGATTCGACGGAATGCGATGGCAGAGAAGTGGAGTCGGAAAAGCGGAAAAGGCAGCCTTAAACGCAGTTAACGAAGCGTTCAAGGTTAGCCATCGCTGGCAGTCGGAGCCTGAGGAACCCAGGGCAGAGCATGAGTTGCAATTTAAGCAGGCAAATTTATTTCGCACGAATTGTGCCAAGACATTCGCACAATGCTTAGCAAAGAGGACTTAAAATAGGGCCAGTTTTGGGCTAAAATCGAAGGAGAGCTAAAAAGGTCTGTTAAAATAAATTTAAAAGAGCTAAAACTTCTTTAAATTTATTTTAAAAATATTTAACAAGAATCGCTTAAACTGCTTTAGTTATTCCCAATTTCTTACCAAACAAAAGTCAAATTAAATTCCATTCTCTTCCACTGTGCGAGGACGAATTCACCTCAGCGTTTCCCGCGTCGTTGTCGTCGTGGGTCCCTGGGTCTCATGGCCATATTCACGTTATCATTTTTCCAGCATTTCATTCTGCGAGTCACGTTGCTGTCATTGCCTGCTGAACAATAAATAAGGCACAGAAAGTGGGGGGAACTCCCCAGAGTCTGCCCTCCTGCACAGTCCGGCTGCCCGTATGTCAGCCGATTAAATTGACCGCTGCAAATTGCCACAAGTGCTTACCTAATAAAACGTTATCATATTTCATTGATTTCGGGCCTTAATTGCCGCCCGGCGGCATGTGTGAGCCATTGAGCTATTGCGCGAAATTAGTCGCTGTAATGAGCAATTCGCATTTGCATTTGCATTTCGCCAATTGCTGTGCTGCGGTGGCTCAATCATTAATTGCATTCGGGCCTTGGTGGTCGGTCCGCCGCCAACAGGGGGAAAACTTTTTGTCAGATGTCTCCGGCCCCAAGTCCGACAAACTAATTTAAAAGTCGAATAGAATGGAATTTGCAAGTATTTCGCCAGATAGTTTCTTTTCCTTTCACCTCCTTTTGTTTTTTTACCAGTGGCACTCCCAAAGGTCCGACATCGGATCCCCGGATCTGGATCCGGGGGTTAAGGCAATATGCAAAACTGCCAGACAGCTCGATAGATGGATAAACTGGCAGGAGGAGCCGGTCGAATGGACAGAGAGTCTGGCGCATACACCAGGAAAAATTAATAATATAATAAGAATATACTTAAAAATAACGTTCAATGGTTTTTAATTTACTTTTAAAATTATAAAAATGCTTTGACATAAAGCAGAGACCTTTTTGATTCTTTTATCCCGTTTCTTAGTTCACATTACAAGGATTTTAAATAATTTTCATTTTTCGCTTGGGGTTTTTTTGTTATTAAATTTTTTTTAAGACTATAAAACATTTAAAATTTTGGTTTCTGTGGATGCTGAACAGACGGCTAGATTTGCGTGTCGAAAGTTGGCTCTGGCTGGCCTTTTAAATTGCCGCTTAAGTTGAAATTGATTCATTTGGACAACAGCGAACCCGCGGTGCCCCCGCCATCTACTGCCAAACTACTTACATGGAGCGGCGCGATAATTTAATTTATTTTCAAACTCAATTTCACGAATTTTTTTCGCACGCTCGCGCTTTTGACTTTATTCTGAGAATTTTTTTTTTCAGATTTTAGCACTCTTACAAGGGGTTTAAGGACTTCTAGAAATATAGTTGAGCTTTATTTATGCCTCTATTTTTCTAATAAAACTTGGACTTGAGTCTTGAAAGGATATAATACCAAGCAGCTTTCGTTTAGATAAAATATAAATGAATCCATATTATTAAACAAATGTTTTCTGTTCTTGGGAGTGTATTGATTATTATCTGTTTATTCTATAAAAAAAACATATGTCAAACTACCAACCCCTACCCTCTTATTGATTTATTAAGAATTGAAACTCATAAAAGGATTTCTGCTCTTTGTAGAACTAACCTCCTTCCCGTATTTTCTTCCTTTAATTAAAATTAAAAAAGAGTATTTGGCAATTCGGTTCCGCAAATAATATTTCCCTTATGTTTCCATTTAACGTTGCCATGGAGAAACCGGACTGACTAGAACAGAGAGTACCAGCGAGAGCAGAGATCCAGGGACTGGACTTCATTATGTCCAACCGGCTGTCCGGCGAACTGCCACCCAGAACTCCAGCTCGGCTGTACTACTCCACATGCCGGGGCCAGAGTAGAACTCTCGCTAAAACAGTAAAAATTGCATTGTTTTCCCGAGGAAAGATTGGGTGGGATTGGGATAGGGATTGGTATAGGGTCGGGTCAGGGGGAAAATCTGTTGTGCTGGCGCTGCCTCGAGACGAGCGCGAAACCTCGAAATGGAAATATTTTCGCTTTGATTTATTTGCGCCACTCCTCACCTGGCAATTAGTTGAAACTCATTGAGTGGGCCTTGAGCTTGAGAGCTGGCCTGCGGCTTTCCAGGGAGTTGGCCAAATTGAATTTGGCACTCGTGTGCAAGCGAACACACGCCGTCCGAATGCACTTTTCATCTTTCACCGCCGCGCACTTGTGTTGGCCTTTCAAAGGGGAGTGGCGAGTGGATTTTTGAACCGCATTTCCACGGGTCCGAATCGAAATGCCAATACAGAAAGTGTGTGCCCGAATGTGGGCTAAATCAAAGTTTGGCTGTGATTATTTTTCAGAGCCCGTTTCATTTGTGGAAATTGCTTTTCACAGCCAGTTCCATGTTGGTCATTAATAACTAACTATTTTCATTTCATCCAAACACACACATATAAATACTAGCAGTCATGGAAAGGTTTTAATATCAGGAGGAAAATATTTAAAAATAAATACGACCCGGTGATGTCAGTATTAATCTGAGACAACATGCAATACATAATTAATACCTCAATATAAATATCAAGCATACATTTTAATGTATGCAGAATTTATTTATTAACTCACCCAATTAAATTCGATCCAAATGACACCTCGAGACCCTGCTGATGGGGATATGTTGGATGCCGAGGCAAAGTCGCATTCCTTAAAGTGCTGCGATTATAAAAGCTTAGCCTTGTGCATGTCTCTCGCCGAGTGTGAGCCTGGGCCTGAGCGTGGGAGTGGCGCTTAAGTCAGGTTGATTGATTGCCTGTAAAATGTATTATATTCGCGTATTAAATTTATTGACATTCCCGCGCAAATAAATCACGACTCGGTGTGACATGACAGCGCCTCGGAAGCGAAGGGAAGCTTGGGAGAAGCTGGAGAGTGTCTGGCAAAGGATTTTCTCGCATTATCGCGATGGAAAGGGAGACTTTGCAGCAGGCAACTTTAAAGCATCAAATTGCTTTGCCGCCTGCCCCTTTTGTTTTTGAGTCCGGGACGAATTAAGTTTGCATAAAACTTATGATTAGTTGTCCCGAGTTTCGATTCGTTAAAAACTTGATTATGCCAGGTCATGGACTGCCACAAACAAACCCCTAACCGTTGGCTAACTTTCTTGCATTATTTGTTTTAATAGAATTCCGCACATACACAGAATTTGTTGCCATTTACTGAACCCAACACGTTACCGCAAGTACACTGAATAAAATACCTTAGGTAATTTAAAACAAATATATATTTTAAATTTAAAGATTATGAGCAAACTTAAAGTAAAGGAATCAGGATTTTCTGGAACATTACATGAATATTTTTAGACCATTACAATATTTAAAAAAAAAGCTTTAAATATTGCCTTATAGTAGTGTAATTTCCCCAAGTGTTGTATCGACCAAATTCAGCTTTGACTTGCTGAGAGCCGTAAAGTCCGCTGGCGGCAAAAGGCAAAGTAAATCCCGTATGGGCTCTGGCTCCTCCTTCTGGCCAGGCTCACACACTCGACCCAACTCTATTGCTGCTGCTGCTGTTTTTGTTGTTCGGCAGCATTTCTGAGCAAATTAGATTTGGCAACTTAAACTTTTCTATAACTTTACTCATGTAGAACTTAAGCCTTTTTCGTGTAGTTTTCCAAGAATTTCTTATTAAATTAGCTACTTTTTCAAAAGGAACCGAGCCACCGCCACAGGCGAGCGCAGGAGGCAAAAGGCAAAAAATGTGTACGAATTTTCGGGGCTCCTTCGAAATTTTCCCTAGCCCCTTGAAAGCTGCAATCATGGGTGGAATTGGAAGTGGCTCTGGAAGTGGAGGTGGATGTGTAACAGTGTGTATGGTGAAAAGTTTATTACACGATTCCTTGGACACACGCAAAAGTTGCAGTGACAAGAAAGGAGCTCCGGCTTCGAATTATCAGAAGAGCGAGAAACTTTTGCCCCAAATTGAATAGCTAATTGATTATGTAAGCCGAGGCAGTTCGCAATGGACTTTAAGCAGATGGCCCCGTCTGCCATTCCGGCAGTCCTTTTCCTTTTCTCAACTTGTCAGCGGTGGCTCTGCTGCTGCTCTTTGCCTCTTTTTGGGGTTTTTTTGGCCAGGGGCCAAGCCAAGAAGTGTCCTGTTTTGTGGTATGATCTTATCTCGATGCCTGCACACAACAACATTGTGTTGTCACCAGCCTTTGTGTGTGTGTCGGCCTTGGCATCTTGACTTGGCTTGGCCATAGACCCACCCGTTGTCGGAGAGGCCACATTTTCCCCTGGGCGTTGGCACAATTTGGCTGCAACTGCTTGGAAAATGACAGAAACCAGAGAAACTACAGCTGGTGCCCCGTTGTTGTGGGTCAGAATTTAAGTTGCAGGCGCACTTAGGACGCATAATGATAACCCTTGACTTTCACATAAGCAGCAGCACAAAGCAGCACAGAACAGTGCGGAACATAACAGAGAGGAGCCGAACAAGTGGGCCTAACGAGTGAGCAGCTTTTTATGCGTGCAGCTCGACAAGCAGCCACTGACTGGCAAATGATGTCAACGAGAGGTTGCAGCCGCACAAACACACAGGAATACAGAGATCAAACCGAGTGGGGCACGTCAGAAATAAGAATGCACTAGAAAAAATAAAGGGAAATTGTGTTCAAAAAGAAGCAGATCAGGAGTCAATGCAGCTTAAGATGGAGACGGCTTAACCTGAGCTTGAAAGGTATTTTGTCAATGATTTGCATAAACTCTTGTTGAATATAAAAGTGTTGGCTTAATTTTGTTATAGAACTGAATAAACTCTTAAGGCAATGCCAATGTTAATTGGTTTAAAATATTCTTGATATAATTTCCTTGCTAGTTTCTCACCTTACTAAAATAATTCCTATTTTTGTACATCTTAAAACATATAAAAAACTATTAATTGTTACTCTTCTGTGTACTTGCAACTTTTCTGGCTAAAACCGCAACAAATGTGTGATTTTTTCTTAGTGCTTCTGAATAAGCGGCAAGCGGCAGACACTCAAGAGCCTTCAGGCATTGGCAAATACTTGTAAATCACAACACAGGCCAGCGAATGCGTCATTGCGGGTAGGGGGGTTGGTTGGGTGGACTTTCGGGGCGGTGGGTGGTGCGTGACATGCCCAAAAGCATGCAAATGCCTTTGTAAATGGCGCTAATTTGAGTGACAGCCACAATTGCCAGCCACTCGGCACAGCGTTCGCAGGGATCCCATCTCGAAGCCAAAGATGGAATAACCGCATACACATGCAATCCCACTCGGTGGCTTAAATTTAAAATGCGGCGACTGGGAAAGGCGTAAATGGGCCACAGTTAGCCGTGTAATAGGAGTTGGAGTTTCGGGGCCACGGAAAAAATGAACCAACTCAATGGCATGCCATATAATATTTTATGCTGATAAATTGCCTTTTTTATTGCATTTGCTTTTGAGTGAAAACATTTTCTTGGCGGTGTCGGTTGGCGGCATTCGAGGGGCGTGGGCAGGTCAATGGTCCTGCCGAGAAATATGGCAGCCCACGATGAGTGGCACTCTGAGAAAAAAACTAAGGTTATACTCATAGAAAGTCAGACTAAATTCTTGGTTTAATTCTTTAAAAATAATTCTCTATTTAACTAGAATTTTTAGTATATATTTTGAGCACGAAATAATTATATAATATATTATAAATATTTATTTGAATTGCTTTATTATATATTTAGATCTTATTTTCTTCCAGTGCACCCAGTAGCTAGCTAGAAGTGTGCGGACTTGGCCAAAAGGCAGTTGGCAAAAGGCGAGAGCAGCCAAAGAAGCAGCCGCCGCATTTCGGGTCGCCCTGGTCGTTTGTTATGTTGCTGATGTTTGATTATTATGTTTGATGGCATTCGCCAGAGCTGGGTCCTGGCTTTGATGAATGATCCAACACTTTGCGGCAGGCAGCCAGTGAAACTGGGGGCTCCAAGCTGGAAACTATCCGCCGGAGCAGCATCAACTTGTCGGGGCTTTCAACTGCATGTTTCGCCAGCTGTGAGGGTCGCCGAGCGTGAAAGGGTTCGGCTTAACCCATTAATATGGGCAGTGGTCAAGACAAGGAACTTGTATATACTTAAGGTATATATAACCAGAAAAATGTATAAGCAGGATTAATAATCTTTTAACAACTGAACTAATCTAATTCACAATATTAAGTTGTATATCTGCATTCATGAATATATAATAATCTTTTTAATAGTAATTTTTGCAATATTAAACAAACAAAAATATTTTTAAAATATTTTTATATATTATCTAAAAGCAATCCCAATTTTTTAACAATTTAAGTTAAACTGTTTTAACCAATCTGTAAGGATTCCATGTATCTAGTCCTTTCTGTTAGCTTTATTTAAGGGGTTAAGGTGCTTTTGCCGTTTGGCAGGCGGCTGGCGGCTGGCGGCAGGCAAACAAAGCAAAACTCAAATACAAAGCAGCTGAAAAAGGACACAAATGCAATAATACCCACTTTGAATTCAATTTACATGCCAGGCCACACACAAAAGGCACAAAGTAAATGAGCAGGGCTGCGGAGCGCAGCAGTTGCAAAAATAACAATGTTCTCGCTCCCAAAAGCCAAAGCTCCAAATCCCTGGACCAAAACCCAGTCCCAGTCCCGCCCCCCGATCCCTTTGATCCCCTGACCACGCTTTGTCCGAAGCTACTTAAAACTAACTTTTGAACAATTCCAACAGAAACAAAAATAAGCGAGTTGAAGCGACGCACTGCCGCCACTGACAGTGTTTCGTTTCGCTGGCATAATGCAAAGCGTTTTCAGCGGTCGGACTGGGTCAGTGTGTTCAGATCATTTACATTTTGAGATTATTTTACACAAAAATTAAAAAAAATTGTTTGGAAAATTTCATTATTTATGAAGGAAAATAAAGTATATGAAGGATGCAGTCAAAATTCTGCGATGAATTAAAAAACAATTTAAATTTACAGAGAAAAAAGTAAACTAAAATGAGTGTTAGTTAACATAAGAATTATTTTTTTTTTTTTACAAAAACCAATTATTTTGTTCACCCTTGTATTACAATTTTAGTATTAAATTTGCATCGCAGTATAATAATTATAATTATATTATATACAGTTATAATATCCTACAAGGGTATACAAATGTGGAGAAATAATAATTTAAAATGTTTGACTAACGGTTGTTCTGAATTATAAAATTTTAAAGAAATTCTAACACAAGTTTTGCTATAAATAAAACTTATATTATATATATTTCCTTAGACCAGTGCTGTCCCACTGAACTGATCTGATAAGTCTGATTATGCTAATCAAGGTACTCACTCTTTCTAAAATACCTGTTCACATTCCTTGGTCCTTAATCCTTCGTGCAAACCATTAAAATGAACAAGTTAACCGGCTGCCGTGCCCGACGGTAAATGATTGCGTCTAAAAGGTGGCTTCTAACGTACATTCGAGTGTCCTTTTTTGCGCCTGGTTAGCTAGAGAAATTTAAATGGTAATAGCATTTACTTTGCCATTGCCATTGCCAGTTGGCAGTTGCCCCTTGCCCGTTGCCCTTGTTGTTGGCCACTTGTTTCAAGTGACCATCAGGGCAACCTCAGCGGCAACACCAGCCCTCCCGGAGCCCGCCCCGGCAGCAGTCATCTGCGGTCGCAAACGCTAAGCGACATTCGCAGCTGAAAGCCGGAATTTGTGTGTTCTCGCTCTTTTTTGCTCCGCCAAATAAACGCAAATTGTTTTGGCATGAAATATGCACAGTTAATTTTCAATTTAACCCGAGGCCCGCTGCAAAGCGACACCCATTCAACCGAGGAAATAAGAGAGAAACAAATGCAATGACTGACATTTTAATTGCTGCGGCGTGTGACAATCAATTACGGGGTCACTACTGCAAGCTGAGACGACTTCTGAGGGCTTTTAAAAGCCACTTAAATATGCATTCCGATATGTGCGGGGGCTGTCCAAAGGAAAAACGTACAAAAAGGATTGAACGGGGACAGAGATGCGCCCGCGCCCATTCGCAGTCAAATTGACAGCAGCTGCAACTGCAACTGCCACTGCATTCAATTAAAAAACTTCATTTGCCTGGAGGTCCTGTCAGGAGGAGCATCACCCCTGCCCCCATGTGCGCCTCGGTTAAATGCAACAACAGCAATTTCAATAAAAATGTGATTTATACGGCGGGCGGGCCGCATTAAACTCATTTATTTTATTATCAACAACGGGGTCGGGCATCGTAAACATAATTTTAAATTAACGACACGCCGCCAGGGCAAACAAATCGCAGCCAGCAGCCGGCAGCCAGCCAGGCGTATGCGCAATATTACATAGTTCCACCATTCTTTTTCCATTCTCGTCTCCTTCTTCCTGTTTCTTTTCCGCTTTCCGCCGCCTTCGTACATTTTTCAGCCGCACTCCGCCATATTTCATGTTATTTTTGCTTAGGTGGAATCGCCGGGAAATTATAATGGGAGCATAAATTGCGCTTAGATGAGGGCCCAGGCAATCGCAGACGTGGCCGACAATTACTGCAGGCCAAGTGCTCATTTAGGCCATAAATAAGTGGCCGGCCACTTAAGCCGTGGTTCGCAGCCAACAAAAGTCAAATAAAATTAAATGGTTTTTCATACATCTTCCCAGGGACATTGAGACATCGAAAGTCGAGGGCAAGGCCGGCCAAAGTGAAATATGAAAAGTAAATCAATTTGTTTATCCCCGTCTGATAAATGTGGCCAAAGTAAACAATCCTTTCAGGCTAGAATATGTCCATTACAAAAACAGGAGAACAGTTTTATACTGAGTTATTGTATCCCGAAATGTACAAAGTAAATGATGAACTTGAAAGAAGGAATTTATTTCTTAAATATTAGGTTGATTTTATATCTTCTTCTAAATTGTTATTTATTTTTCTCACTCTCCCTGATCACATTTCACTTAATTTAGTTGCTTTTCTTCTCATTTTGGCTTAATATATTTTCCCAAGAAGAGTTAAAATAACAATTCAAGCCGATCAATGCTACACCTGCTGCCTACCGAGCAGAAGATTTAATGCCAACGGATACCAGTTAACTGCTAAGGGCTTAAAACGAGCCTGCAAACAATAGAACCCTAGGGGTAATTTATGTAAAGAGCAGTATTTATGCTGTTTCACACATTTGCCTGGGCCATTTATTAAGTACCCGAAACGTGACTTGCAGATAAATCGCTCATCATCATCTGCCGGCCGAGGAGCGTGTAAATACGAGCGTTTAATAAACTGTTGTCGCAATTATTACGCATACGCCGTGTGTGCCACATTCATTAACTGCCAGCTGCTCGATGTCCGAATGATTCTTATTTCTTAAAGCCGTCAATTTAATTAACTTTAGCTGTCTGGTTGGCACATAAACTAATTAAATTTCATTACTACATAAAAAGAGCTTCAAGATAAATAAAAAGTAAATTGAATATAGAATATGAAGGGTTGCTAATATAAATCTATGAAGTGAAAACCACTGATAAGTTGTGTTTCTCCTCCCCAGAAATCCCAGACCTTTTCGCTGCTCTTCGACTAATGAAAGAAGTCGTACTTACTTTCTATTTTTGTATCCCAGTTCCCGGCTTCCTTATCGCATTATGCAAATATTCCATAATTTAAGAGTATTTCAATAATGAAAGTGCTTGCAGTAGGGCAAAAAGGAGAGCAGAGCCAGCTCCTTGAGACGTGGCCAACGCTGAAAATGGCGCAAAATGTGCGTATAACGAGTTCTGCTTTTCATGCAAATCAATGCACATTATGGGCGGCAAATGAGCCAGGTCCTGGGGGGCGTGGCTGGCGATAAGTACTGAGTTGTTGCCGCATTGAAATGCAAAGCACGACTTGAACAAATTTTATTTATCCAGCAATGGGAGCCGTTACTCAGCGAGATCCATTATGCATTATGTGTTGTGTTATGTTGTGTTCTGCTGTGCCTTGCAGTGCAGCTTATTCAATATAATTGGATATCGTATGCTTAACCCTTGTCGTGCCTTATCAGCATCCGGTGCATCGATATCTTAACGCCCGACATCCCTGTGCCAATGAACCGGCAAAAACAAAGCACCGAGGTCCACTTCCTTGGCCCCAAATTGAGTGTCAATGGCTTTCCAAGATGCTAAATTAGAATATTAGTCTACGCGCAACGTTGGCGGTTAATGGATACGTATTTCCGCGTCTTTCCCCATTGGATTTGCCAGGGAAAATTGCGGGAAAATCCACCAGAGGTCGGGCAGAAGTGCACTCAAAAGGCATAAGCACAACCTGCAGCTATTTCCTGCTCGAGTATACAAATCTACATTTATAATTCAGCACATTGCCAGTACCTGGCGGGCGTGACGTGAAGCAGAAAAGCGAAAAGGGAAAACCTGAGAAGCTCGAGCTTAAAATACTCTTGCATCATTTTCGTACCATATATTGAAGTGGATTACCTTGCCTAAAATATATATCAGGGAATTCTTAGTTATTATCAGAGTTAGTTAAGAGATTTAAAACAGAACCTGCAAAAATATATGGGTAAAAGAGTGCCTAAATCTACTGCCAAAAGTAAAAGTGCCCCTCAGAAAGTGTAATTAAATTCTAGACGGCCAAAGGCACAAAGCAGAATACGTTTCGCAAAGGGCACAAAAAGGGGCGATGACCAAAGAGCAAAGAAAATCTAGTGGAGCATCAAGTGGGCCCCGAGCACTTGCAGGATATTCCGCGACACTGCCCTGCAACTTCGACTCTTGGAATGCCTTTGCCCAGTTTTCACGCTCTTTAAGCGGTGTCTTGTTGGGGCATTACGTATACGCCATGTGTGGCGACTGGAAGCAAATTAACAGAAACATTTGGCGAGGTGCTAAAACGCAACAATGCATGCAGTGGGGCTAAGTTGCGAGCCTGCACGCTGCAGTGGCCATAAAACTAAGCGCACAAAATGGCCAAACAGTTGCCAAAATAGCCGAAAATATATATGTATTTGTATCGCAGACGGGGATGTTGGCATGGGATTAGCAAGGACATTACATGCACGCAGCCTCCCCTGCACTTCTGGCCGGCAAATGAATTGGCATGAAGTGCGAAAAGGAAAACTAAAAGAAAGTGCCGGGAAAGTTTGCCAGCTCGGGGATGCGCAGAAATCCCAGCTCAGTTAAAGCTAAACCAATTTTTGAGCGGCTTGCGATTTTGCATATCAAAGTCATCAAATATTTATTACAAAATGTCAGCTTGTTGTTCCCCAGACACATGTCACTCCCACAGATCCTTGCGGCTTCTGCCTCTCTATCCCCGCCCCCTATCGCCATGTCCATCCCCATCCCCATCTCTTTCCACTTCCCTCCCTCCGCCCATCCATAGCACAAATATTTATGAATGGAACTCGGGCTGCAGCTGATGACGACGGGACTGCTGGCAGCAGGGAAAATGAAAGCGAATATGAAAATGAACATGAAAATGAAAATGAGAAAAATAGCAACTAAAATCTCAAAGGGACATGCAAATCGAAATGCCAACACAAAGGCAGCGGAACAAGATAAATTATTACATGTTAATCGAATTCCTAGAGGATTGAGGGGACTCTGATCACCACAAAAAAGGGCTTCAACGCGAATTGGTTTATGCCAAGCTTTAAAGCGAATTTTCATTGGTATTTAAGTGAGGTTTTTTTTACAAAATAAACGTATTACAATACCATAAATATCGTGTATCTGGCACATATAATAAGGAAAGAACTTTAACCTAGATGACAAGTAAGATAACCAGATAAATCTTATAAATTCTAGACAAATACTACAATTTATTTCCCACATTTCTGACTTTAATCTGGACTTGCTGTCTAGGCCACAGCAAAAATTATCGCCGCCAGAAGTGTAATTCCGAATTTCTCGCCTGCCTGCTGCAGTGCTTGTCCAAGGCCAAAGGGCCGCAAGGCTTCAGCCCAGCCACACAATCCACTGTCAGCGCAATAAAGTCCATAACTTGCCGCACAAGATCTCTTGGCACACAACACACACAGCACACAACACACAACAAAACAGTGGGGCCAGAACGCTGATGCAGCCCGCTTTCTGCGATGGGCCAGGCTAGGCTTGGCTGACGAGTGGTTTGTGCATGTACAGACGGGCATGCGATCATAATCCAAAAAACGTAGTAAAAATTCCAAAAACACTTCATGTGTGAAGCACTTTTCACATGCGATTTGTGCTGAAAGGCGTCGTGGGACATTATTTAAAGGTGACAGGCGACACGAGATCTCCGGCGAAGAGAATCTCAGGCGGTGTGCCACTATGTTTGGCTGGGCATACACTGGCCTTAAAAAGAGGCAACTAAGGCCACAAATAAAATAACAAGTTAGCATCTGGAAAGGGGATTTAAAAATAGGTTTATACTCTAATATTTATCTTAACAATTTTCAATATAGTTTTCCATTTACAATTGCATTTGAAATCTATTATAATTTTTTTTATAGATTTCTACGCAACTTTCAAGCTTCTATAAGTTCCAATTTATCTGATGCAACATCCAAAAATATTAAATTTAAATCATAAAATCTATATTAGCAGTGTAAGCCTGAGTACGTTCGGTCTGCCTTCCTGGAAACGCCACCCCGCTTTTCACTTTCCACCTGCCAGTTGCAGGCAGGCGAGCAAGGTAAAGTTGGACCAGGTTGGTGCATTCTAGCGCTCACAAAGGTCACTTAGTCAACGAGCAACTATCAGGGCAAACGATGCCATGTTGCTGTAGGATGCGGATGTACAGGTGGATGTGGCTGTAGCTGTAGCTGTGGATGTGCAGCAAAAGATGCTGAAAGCAGGGCACAAGGATGCCGGCGAAGCTCGGATGGAAGCTGGGCGCTTGTCAACTTGAGTGAAGCTGCCTGTCGGTCCGGCGAGCAGTCCGCCCTCTCTCTCTTTTTCCATCCCCCTTTCGCCTCTGCCTTTCCCATTTTCCGGGGCGAGGCTAAGGCTAAGTGCTTGTGGCATTTGTTGCCGCCCCCGAAAAAATAAAAGGGAGGCAAAACGAAGAGAAAATATTTAAAGCCGCATGCGAGTCTTAAATTTGCCGCACTGCACTTTTCATTTGCCTATGCAAATGCCTCTCGGTTGCACGTTGCAACAGATTTGCATCTGTTTGCTCATTTCGAGCTGCCATGGAAACCGAAATGAAACCGCATCAGCTCGAGTTTATTAGCATTTTCGCCCACAACAAACTTTCGGCTGGGAAAACGGGGCGGAGGTCAGGTGTCGGGGTGAGGGCCCCAAAAGCCGACTCAAAGTGTTTATTGTTGGGTATTAATATCTGGCAAGATTGCATTCCAAGGCGGTTGCCACCTTGCTCTCGCCTGTCACTTGGCTTGTGGCGTCTTCTCCGGTTCTTCGGTTGACAGACCAAAGTCGAATGCCTTGCTGCTCCTCAAGAGTCGAACTTTATATTAATAAAGGACGACGAGCCATGTTCGCAGGCGGAGGGCCCAATCAACCCAATCAATGCCCGGATTTGGACCGAGGATCTATGGGCACCCGGTCGTGTTAACACGTGCCAACTAATAAAATCTTTATGTGCCCCGGACCCGAGGAAAGGATTGAAAACCGATAAAGACCCCGGGCCACGCACACAGAGGCCCTAACTTGGCTATCACAACACAAGGAGAAAGGTATTGTTGTAATATGTAAAAATATCAGAAACTAGCAAGTGCTCTTGAGAATTTTATAAAAATAATTAAACTCTGGCAATGCTTTGAAATTATCAATATATGTTATAATTATTATTACAATTACAAATCTAAAAAAGAAATTGTCTGGTTTATTTGCTATATTTTCTCTTTGTAAATAAATGTCTTTAATTTCTTCAAGTGCCTCAGTGACCCTTGCAAACACTGATATTAACCCTTTGATATTTGTTTGCTATTTAATTTATATGCCAAATTTACGAGGCTTGCCGGCATTAAAAACAGCACGCCTGAATCCAAATCGGGGTAATTTCGATCGAAGCCATATAGGGCCGACAAAAAGCAGAAGTTTTTGCTTGCCCCCGATAACTAATGTGTTATTTGATGATTATCCCTTCGGCTGTTTGGCAATTCTGTGAGCGGACTTTCAACTTTTCACTTCCACGGCCACTTCCGCTCTCGCTTTAATTGAAACTGTTGCTGGTTTATGGAAATTGCTGCTGTTTAATCACCGCAGCTGGCTGGGCAAACATATCACAACAATTGAGTGTGCAACGCAACACTAACCAGGCCAACGGACAAAAACGAAACGTGGTCAGAAAGTTGAAACTAATTATGTTAAAAGCTTTCGGCTGAGCCACGCCAAAAATTAGCGAAGTGTGCACCGCGGCCGCCGGGGAAAATGGAAAACGGGAAACGGGAAATGGGTAAGGGCAAAGGCAAAGGAAAAACGGGCGTGGCTGGAGCATAAACCGCCCGAGGAGCAGCTAACCAAACATGAAGCCGAGCATATTATGCTAAATTAAATAAAAACACGCGACGAACAGAGTAGCGGCGAAAGGTGGACTGTGGAAACTCGACGACGTTTTGGCTGATAAGTAAAATATGTCATTAACATTAAGATTGTCAAGATCTAAACATTTACTTAATAAGCTTTGGTTGTTGGTGAAACATTAAAGCCCTTCTTGGTTTCAAAAGGTTTCAGAATATAGCTTTACTGATAGAAATATTATTTATAAATAGATTTTAAATAAAGCCAGCTAAGCTAAGCTTCAATTTTTCATATTCCCCGATAAAATCCCCCGTTTAGCCCACTGTGCTGTAGAAACAAATGTCAAAGGCGACGAAAACATTGTCAGAGCGCCAGGAACACTCAGGACTTTAATGAGCTGTGGCCACAGGACTGAAGACCTCTCAACGATGATTTTCATAAATTTAATTTGCGACACGCGGCCCCTCAACAATTGCCGAGCCCTGGCCTCCTGCTCCGATACGACTATACGGCAATTTGCATTTTAATTATACAAATTGAAGTTGAACCGGCCAGAGACTTATTGAACCAGATTAAGGCAACTAAGTGAGTCAATTGGAGAAAAACGAGTACGTGCAGTCCCAGAACAATTGATTTTCCCCTTTGTGAAATCAAATTCCTGCATTCGGAACTCAGGGGCGACGCAGCCTCAACGGGGGCTGAGCGGAGCGGTGTCGAAGGCAAATCAAACAGAGATGCATTCTCCGTGTGGAAGAGATACAAACTCGGACTTGGCCAAAAAAATTTGCATGCAAATTAGCAAAAAGGGCAAAAACAGAATTCCTATTTTATTTAATTTGTATTCGCTTTAGTTTCTGGAGCCAGCAGCCAGCAGCCAGCAGCCAGCAGCCAGCAGTCGGACGTCGGATGGAAGGCACAGACGCAGTTGGCTAGTCGACTTCCACTTCATTAGTTTGAAGTTCTGCTCAAAAGCAAATTTTTCAACTAGTTTGCCGAGGTTTTTGTGCAGCGCGATTCCTCGGCTCAGTCCCAGTCCCTGAGTCCTTGGTCCTGTCTCTCTCGCTCAGAGTCAGGGCCAAAACGCAAACAAAAAGAATTCATTTCGCTCTACAAAAGAATTTCAATTGCAGTGCATACAAATTACTTTGTGTAAACTTTGTACAACTTGCTTGTGCATCTACTTGTGCATGCTCGGTAGATGGAAGAGTGTAGGGAGTTGCAATTGGATCCAGGATTCGCGGATGTCCCAGCAACATGTGGCTGATGGCTGGCTGACGATTCTGGCTCATAAATTCCTTCCGTAAGTACACCAAAACAAAAAATGGGTTACATTTTACACACAATTTGGTCAAACTATAGCATAGATTCGATGAAGTACAAATATACGTAGAGTTATTTAATGTAGCCTCATGGAGCAAGTGGGTCAAGAATATCCTGGACAAGTACCATTGAGACCAAATATGTAGCTCGAAACAGCGAATATAAATTGCTTGTCAAAACGCCGAGTGTTCTACGATCAAAGTTTCCTTTCTTACCGATCTAAATCATTTAACAAAATATTATTTAAAGAAAGAAATGTCGTTAAGTTGGGGAATATTGGCCATAAGACTATTGGTCAAGAGTATCCTGGACAACTAAGATTGAGCTGAGCGACAAAATGTTCAAAACTCGAAACAACGAGTGCCCAACGATCAAGACGGCGAGCAGATACTACTGGTTAGTAAGTAAACGAGTTAATTTTATAATTTTTTGTATTATATTAAAATGAAACAGTCTTAATAAAATGAAATGAAATTAACAACAGTAAAATTTTAAAGTTAACTAACTCTCAAAGTGTCAATGTCACCCATTTTATTTTCCATTTTAACCCAATTTCTGTGTTTCATTTGATTCTATCAATGTATAAGCCCACACGCTCATGAACATTCGTTTTCTGGCTATTTTATCAGAGTGTAATCACAAAATTTGCAACTAAATTGAAACTGAAGCGGGCAGAAAGGAGCCCGAATGTGGGCAGGCGAGCGAACATATGTAGACGCACTTAAGCCAACTCTCATACACACACAAGCACATGCACACCTCGCAGGCATAAATCATTTATTTGCAAATATGCATATTAAATATTCTATAAATTTATTGCCGGCAGGCACATAGGCCATAAAACAAAAGGCAACGCAGGCCAAACAAACCTTGTCAATGGACCTCTGACCTCCAGCAGAGCCTGCCACCTCCTCCTCCGCCTCCGGTTTCCTGTCCCCTCAACCCGAAAGCCGCAGCCATAAACAACTGGCCACTGCAGCTGCTTGTAACATGTGTTTGTCTATACACACACATTACAATATATAGTATATAGTATGTTTCGGGCATTGTCGGTGCTGCATATTACTGAGACTCTCCTATGCAGGACCCCAAGCATTTAAGCATTCGGAATGGCTAAGGCTATTTATTTTATTTAACGCTTCAAGTGCAAAATGTTTCTGCACGAGATGCAAATTTATAGCGCCCAAAGTGACCAGAAGACAAACATGAACACATTTATAGGTTTATATGCAGGTGAATAGGAGACTTTAGCATAAAGTAGTTACAAGTTTTAAACTGCTTTAAAATATCCATAACTCTAGTAATAATAGCAAGGCAATTTTGTTATTACTTGACAAAAACTTACCTATTAATAAAACAATTTAAAATTTACAGCTATTACTCTGACCTTGGGTGTAGATAAATGCACCTCACTGCGTATGTGCAATATGGGTAAATGTTGCATTCTTCAAGGCTGAGTCCAACAAAGTTTGCAACAAAATCTCGGAACGAAAAGTTGTTTGTTTCTTTCTGCCTTACTTTCAGCCGGAAATTGCGTTAAGTGTCCACTTAAGTTTCATACAATTAACTTTAACTTAGACTTTGGCAACTGCAACGAGCATCAAAGGCAACAGCAACAGAAATGGCAGTTGCAACTGCAACGGCAACGCAACGGCAACGGCAACTTTAACGGGCGGCAACTTGTTGGGCATTTCGGGGCAAGTTCAACGACTTTGGTGTTTTGCATTTTTACGAGTGCGTTCGCTTTTGCATTTACCCTATTAAGCCAAAAGTTTGTTCCAAACTTGTTGTGCGCCGTAATTTGTTTGTTCTGCGGGGGGTTTTTTGCCAGACACAAAAATCATTAAAATTAAATTAGTGCCCAAATAGTTTTGCAGAGAGCATAGAGCGCAGTCAAAGCGAAACAAGTTATTAAATTGCAAGAAGCTCTTGCGGAAATGGAAAAGCAATCCCTTAATTCGCCCCCCGGGAGCTGCGAGAGCGGCTCAAACTAATAAAAAAGCTAAACAATTTCGGAGCTATTCGATGAAAATAATGAAGAACGTGAGGCATTTGCCAGTTCTGGTTTAGTTGGCATATAAAGAAGTCCTACCCGCGTGCAAGGCACATAAAAACAAATTTTATGACAAAAGTTTCTCGTCCTCATTGTTCTTACACACAGTGTGTGTCTGTGTGGGTGGCGACGGCGACGGCGAATGAAAAACCAAACAAAAGTGTAAATAAATACAAAATAAATTTGATGAAAATTGTGCACAAAAGTTCATTTAATATGGATTAAAAGTTTTCTTGTTGTCTGGCGACTCGTGCGAACTCGTATCCGTCTCTCTACGGCTTAATTCGATCCGATTTGATGGGCGTGGGACTTGAAAGCGCTCCCCGGATTGCTTTATGATGATTGGCATTGGCATGCGAGACTACTGTCGCCAGTAATTGGATTTTTAAGCAGTCAAATTCTGGATTTCTTGGATGTTGTCTCCAAAATTTAATTATTTGGAAACTTTGTAACACTTATGCCCAACAGCACTGGCAGTAAAAACTGAGCTTGGGTCAAGGAAATTGTTAAAAATATTAGTTCTTACTTCAAATTAATATAATTAACAGTTGAGAAGCTTTAGTAATTTATTAATTCTTAGATTTAAAACTTAGACTTTTTATTTTGAATTTACATTTGTAAAGTTAATAGCTTAAAACCAATTTTAGGAACCATAAAATATATTGAAGATCTATCGTGTGCCCATTAAAGTATTCCCAACTTTTCCCTGAGTGCATCTCCTGCTGCATAATTCATTATGGCCGGGTCGGCAGAAACAACTATGTGAAAATTTCGATAACTCACAAGTTTGGAAATTTGTGCGCAAATTAAATTAAGCTGTCACTGCCCACGCCACACTCGAGGCTTCCCAACTTCCTTCTGCCGCCCCCTCTTCTGGGGACACAACACTCCGGCCACAGAAACTTTCTTTGCAAAGTGTCAAGTTTTAGTTGTCGTAGACGTTGCCGAAATTATTTTTTGAAGTTTATTACACGAAGGCGTGCGCGTGTCCAAGTATCCTCCCCGCTCAGGGCACATACCAGCTATATATGTACATAATGACCGCTTCTACTCCGAATCCCATTCTGTTTCGTGTGTGCTCTCAGATCATTGACCACCGCCAGTCCCGCTGCCAAGTTCTGGACGTTAGTCAAACTTTTCTGCACTCATTTGGAGCACTTGTCCGGGGACGACAAAAGTTGCTTAGTGCAAATTCAATAAGGCGAGGACGCTTTGCATAAACGAGGCAGGTCCGGCAAAAGTTTCCAGCGACAGCTCCAGCCCAGGTTCCCGGGAATCCAAAATGTTAAATGTTAATTTAATGAACCCTTTTTTCAGAGGCCTGAAATTTAGTTAGGAAGCTCTAAGAAATTGTTTCAAGTTTTCTGCGGGGTAAACTGATTACATTATCTTAAGGCAAAGTATTTTATATTGTTACAAAAATAGTCTTTAGATCTTTAAAATTATTACGAGCTATTTATGTACCTGCTAAGTGTGGAACATGTTTAAGGAATGTGTACGATTCTGAGATTCTTGAGAGATTGACGTCTCTCTTCTCAGCTGCTGCACTTCCGCAGAACCCTTGGCTGGCCACTCCTCCTCGTTTCCGTTTCCTTTCGCCTCCCCAAGGGAGGCCCTGTGAGCGGCACTCAAGGAATTGCCAACTGACAACTGGCTTTCAGTCCGTGCGAAGGCATCACATCTCATTGCACTGTTTATTCATGAGGCAGCAACACTTTTCTTAATAAGTCTTCATGTCCCCTGTCCATTGTAAATTGTCCAGTGTCCAGTCGCAACTGTCGTGGAGCAAACAATGGCACATGAAACCGTCCATTTGGCATTGAGGTCCCGCATTTTCCCCATTTGCAGTTATGCGAAAAGTGTCACATCTGGCCGCTGCAGGAGACAGATGTGGGAGTTGGGCTTCGCATTTATTTATTTGCATTGTGCACTTTACTCAGATGAGAATATTTGTGATAAAAACAGGGCCAACAGGCCAAGCTCTCTCGCTCTCCCACTCTGTTTCTCTGCTTCTCTGTTGCTCTGTCAATTTAAATGAGTTCGAGGCGTGTCAAATCTCCCCAGAGCCCCCAGGATAAAATTCAAAAGACTGGACCGCATCGCTTATCGTCGGTGCATTGTCATTATTTATTGTGCACTCGTCCTGCCTCATTTGCGTTTTGCTTTAAGTGATTGCAAATTTGCTCGGCGGCAGCTTTAATGCGGTTCGATTCTGATTCGGATTCCGATTCGAGTCCGAGTCCGAGTCCGAGTCCTTGCTCTATTAATCAGTGCATTCATGCACAATTAACGCACATTTTCGTTAATCACGCCTCGGCAGCTCGTCGCGCCGGCCGTGGAAATTAAACGGTTTTCAAGAGGACAAACATTTAATGAAATATCGAACAGACGTGGAATGTGGTAGTTCTCTCTCAGAGAAATATCTGGTAGCTAACTCAAAAAAATAACCCCTTAATTAACAACATCAGTACAAAATGAAACCCTTTAAATAAATCATTTTCCATAAACCATTTCTATTGCAACTGACTGGCATTTATCCCTGGATAAAGTGCTCTGCATGCTCTGCTTTGCAGGGATATTGAGGCGAAAGTCAAGTGGCAGCTCCCTGGGGCGCTAACTATAAATTTGAGCGGGAATCAATGGAATCAATTTACGCTGCTTGCCGGGTTTGCCAAGAGTGCAGGAGCCAGGAGAGGATCTGGAGTGCGGGGACTGGGACTCATGCGGGAACTTGGCTTCCCGGCTGACGGTGAAGCGGTGACGCGATGACACGAGGACGGCGTTAGTTGGCCATTTGAAATGCACACTTGACATCCTGCGACACGCAGGTCAGGAGGATTGCCCGGGATCCCCCGGGATATCGTGAGAAAAGCAAACAGAGACGGGCCACCACCACCGCCAGTATAACAATCAGTATAACCACCAAGCAGAGCGGCGATTGCGGCGGGTATGGAAACATCATAAATAAATCAATTTGTAATTCGATGCGCGCAGCTAATTGATTTTAATTGTGCTCTGTGGTCTGTCAAACTCAATTTCGTGCTCTACTCGGTGCCCGTTCCGTGTTTTTTGCAGGACACGTACTCGTCGCCGTCTAATTGCACGTAAATAAGCAGTGGTCCAATATCCGAGCTGCGAACAGCGTACACTGAACACCAAACATCGAACGCAGGACGCAGGACAGAGAACACAGGACATGTGCATGCCTTTTCCATGTCGCTGCCATCTGCAATGCAAATTAGTTGACTTCAATTAGCAGGCACTGCATCATTTCGCTGCATTTCCGCTACTGTTCCTGTTCCATTTCGGCAACAAAAATACTGGGCCGTGTCCGTGTCCTGCCAAAGGAATAAAGTACCTAATTGGCCCCGGCCGAAGCCACCATTTGAAATCAGAGCGGATGCGGATGTCGATGTTGGTTGTTGCTTGTTTCGAGCTGCATGCGTGGGAAAAGCTGAGCGAATAATTGAAGGATCTTGTTGCGGTGAGTAAGCCTGCTTCCTAATTGACAGATGCGCGGTTTACAATTAATGGCAATGAATTTGGTGCTTAATTGCAGTAAAAAAGTCTTAAAAATTCATAGATTTATTTCATTATTAATTTAAGTTGATTTTCATTCTGGGAATTTTCTAAATAGAAACTTCAAGCCATACTCTTCCCTTTTCCCTACAAGCTTTGCCAAACAATATCCTACCTTAATATTTATTTTATTTAGATTTAGAGAAAAAGAAACTACATAAATGCGTTTGCTTTGTGGATGATTCCCTTCAAAGTCAGAGATTCTCTGCATTTGTAACCAACACAAAACCGCATAGCTCAAGTTTTGTATTCTGATTCACTCAGTTGCTATGAAATCAAGAGCGGTTGCCCATTATTTTGGAGCTTGTTTGTTATCAATTTAATTTAAATACACAAAACAGAACTTTCCAGACGCTGGGCAAACGATTGCGGAATGCGAATGTATTTTTTCGGTACTCCATTTATTTGAATTTATTTGCAGAAATATTTTCTGTGCTAAATCACGCACAATTTAAATGCAGACCTACCAACAACCAGATTTCCAATTGGAAATAAGGTAAAAACTACGAGAGAGAATCCTTATGGACATGCGAATATATACAACTACAATTATTTGCAATAGCAGGCAGAGGGAGGTGAATGCCCCTTGGAAATGCGAAAGAAACGACTTCCCTCGGCCGCAATTGAAAAGAAATAACAAAGCGCGCTTCAATAATTTCGGAAAAGCGCCCAAAGGGGGCTGGGAAAGTGGAAGGGGAAGCACAAAATATAATACAAAATGCGCATGCAGAACGGAAACGGCAAAAACGAAGGAAGAGCGAAGAAAAAGCGGAAGGGGTGCATGCATTGCATTGTACTAGATTCCTTCTATTATATTTCTTTCAGATCTTCCGCTGCGTAACGGCAAGTTTTTTCACACTTTGGCAGGCAAACTAAATGCAGACAATAACCAGAAAGGGTGGTTTTTCCAAAAGGAGAAAAAAATACGACTAGCTCTTCTTTGTTGCGAAAATGTTGAGTAAAATTTCTTAACGCCAAAAATCAACAGTGAGAATTTGTTGAATTGGAAAATTCAATGGGTCAGTGGCCAGGCTAAATATAAAAGGAAGCTTCTAGGAAAAGGTTAGGAAAATGTTGGTTGGAAATATTTATAGCAATTTTCGAAACCTTTTTTAACGTTAAGAAAAGTATATTTTACCTTTAATCCTGCAAATAAAGGCCGGCAAAAAATAAAAGCCTCGCTTTAAAATTAACACACATTTTTATTTAATTTCACCACCATTTACAATACGCCCATACAAGGCTTTGATTTATTTACTTTAAATTAAATTAATTTAATATTTTACTTTAAATATATTTTACACACATTTTCCGCCTCCTTCGAACACATACCTTTGATTTCTGGGTTTATTTTGGTTTTGGTTTCGCTCACGTTTTTGTTTTGTCCTTCTGTTATTTTGCACATTTAAAGTAGAATCAGTAATTTGATGTACTTAGCATATTCTCGTGTTTCTTAACCTTTTTGGATTCTTGTTTCGTGTAAACATTTATATTTGAATTGTGTATGTCCTGTTTTATAGGTCTTAAACTCTTTCGCTGCTCTGCTGCCCAACTTCATGTTTTACTTATGTTTTTTTCGTTACAACTATGCTAGTTTATAAATGTTTTTTTTTTTTTTGTTGCTTAACTTTAATTTGTTTTCATTTTTGGTTTGGTTTTATTTTTATTTTTTTTTTTTAGCTCGCTAGTATACACCACATCTCAGAGTGTGGCTTTTGGGAAACAAAGGGAAATTAACATGAAAAGCAGTCATCAAAAGAAGATCCTTGAACTAGACAGAACTAAGGGGTTTCCCAGCACTGTTTAAGTGATGGGGTATCAAGGTATAAATGACAGACTCTCTGAATCTTTTTCAATTCAAATATATATTCAAATTTTTAGAGACAAACTAATCGGTCTCGTTTGGCATTCATCACTTGAAAACACATCAGTTCCCCGGGACTGGGAATCTCCCCGGATACATTTCGAATTACTTAGGGCTTTAACTAACTGGTAACTGGTAACACATCGCCTAGGCCAGGGTCTCTGTCCTCGATTCTGGCCAGGCCAGTGGCTGTCTCGACGCCTTGAAGGCGCTGCAGCTGGACAGAGGAGGAGTTGGCTGCTCCCTGGAATGTGTCCTCGAGGCTCCTTGGCTGGGCTCCTTGCCGCCTTCGCAGTCCGTCTCGGCTTCGGTCTCGGTGTTGCTCTCGGATGCCACCGCAATTAGCTGGAATAAGCCCGCCAGCAGGGCCAGCATAAGGGGCGCCACATAGACGCCGGACCAGAGTCGCGTAGCCGGCGATGCCGAGGAGGTCGAGAAATAAAAGCTGAAAAAGTTCTTCAGGCTCGATTCGGAGGAGAGGGTAACTGCACGCGGAGTGGCGAAAAGAAAGAACCGGAAACGGAAGTCAGTTGGATGTGGATCGGACGCAACTGCCATTGCTCACTCACCACGTGCCGGTATCGGATCCTTTTGCGGTGTGCCCAGCTCGATTTCCTTGTACTCCTGGTACAGATCCCCGATTTGTGCCGAGCAGCGCAGAAGTAATCCGCCCGGATTCGGATTTGGGGCATAAACTGGTCCCCCGTGCCCGTACACCGAGTTCATGCCGTAAATGCTGTTGTAGATGGCCGGATTCACGCTGGAGAAGTGCACTCCCTGCAGCTGCAACTTCAGCGCAATACGCGAGACAATCAGATTATCTACGGTGCGTATGTATTGGGTCTCAACGTTGGTAATCTGTTGTAAATAAAACGAGAAAAATCCAGAAATTTGGGTTACCCATAAGGAAAATATTTATTTCCATAAAAGCTATTTATTCATAGTAAACATGAATCGTAGTTTGAAATGTCCTGTAATGTCAAGTCGTTGGTAATATGAATTTATTCCCAAAAGTCTTAGGAATTTTAAGGTGTTCTATTTACGTATAATTTATGTTACAGCCTTACATAAAACCATGTTGTTCTTAAATAATTCTTTTAAAATAACAAAGAAAGATACGATCCATTTTATGATATATGCAAGACATAAGAAAAACCAGCAACTTTTGGACTCGCACAGAAAATAAAACAATATAGTCCGGAGAAAATTATTATATATTTCTGAAAATAAATCAACTTAAACAAGAAAGGAAGCTAACTTCGGCACGCCGAAGTTTGTATACCCTTGCAGATATTA
>JAEIIJ010006203.1:0-44920 GCA_018904815.1 Drosophila ogumai
TAAAACTTAATTAATTCAGTAATTAATTAAACTAACTAAATTGGGAAACTAGATATAGATTTAGATGTTTATCGAAAGACCTATCTCAGTTACAACATTAAATTTCATTTTAGGATTTCTTTTAAATCTTTAGATATACCAAAAATGTTTTACAATAGCATTTCTGGCTAACTGAATTAAAAGTAATTAAGAAGAAGTTTTTTTACTTTTTAATATTTATTATTAAAACTATATATTAGGTATTACTTTAAGATTAAGATGCCATTATTTGCAGTGTTCAAAGGTTAACTTAGCCTTCAGTTAATAATATAAACATAATATAAACACTTTCGTCTGGTTAAAACTACAATCCAATCAATCAAATTTTCATGACATTTTCACAATGTAAACGTGAATGAGTATGAATTTTTTGATTTGATAAAATTGTTGCCAAATATGTCCACTCAATATCTGCAGTTGTATTTCATCAGCGTCAACGACAGCGATTTTTCTATTTATCTCGCTCAAATCAAACCAAATTGATGAACAAACTCATTCGCTCGGTTGGTGAAATCAAAGCGAAATTGATTGTCAGCACTTGACACAAGCATTTTGTATATTTTTTTATATGTATTCTTCTTCCTTTTTACAGCAGATCGATCAATGCTGAAACGAGTGGCCCGAAGGACACTGGCGCCTAATCTCCTGGCCAGCTTTTGGACCCCAATGCATTTTGGGGGAACTTTACATAGATGATTGGACATTGCGTGGGGTCGTCGAAAATCCTTTTGTTTTCTCCCATTTTTTTTTTGTCTGCTTCGTGTTAAGGGGAATTGGGATTTTGGCCTTGTCCATTTGGCTGTCAGGGCTAGTATTTCATCCCTGTTGGGCATTTTTATTGATCCCTCGGGAGAGCCGGGACAAGGACACACGGAGTGGACCCGATTTGTGTTTGACATAAATTATGTCAATCGCTGGCAATTTGCTGGGCATTATTGGGGGGAGTATGGAGGTGAATGGAGGCTCCCAGGAGCAGTGTGGGCTTTGGCCTGTCAACTGCATAATTAAAGGACCAAAAGGCGCTTAGTGTCGTAACGGAAAGTGTGTCATGGCAGAAAAGTTTTGCCGTCGCTTTTTTCGCTCCCATTCGCACCTGTCTTGCCGCTGTTTAATTATGCAAAAGTAGGCGTTTGCGGCCTACAACTTGTCTCGGGCTTTTAAAACAATGTGCGGAGTGGGAGTCGTTAGATAAAAGTAATATACCAAGAACAAGTTTAAATGAAATTTCTGCCCCCGTACCCACACACATGACTTGGACTTGGTCTTGGGCTTGAGCTTGGAGGACGGGACAGACCGAGACAGAGACTGAGACTGAGAGCTGAAAGCCAATAAATCAATGACAAGCACAGTAAAGGCAATATACGGCGGCCATATGTGTGGGTGGGTTGTTGTATGTAGAAGGGCGGTGGGGTGCAAAAAGTTCAAGGCCGTAATCCCATTTGATGCCGCCGCAAATACGCCAATCATGTCATACATAATGTATGACCCTCTCTCTCTACCGACCGCAGAAGGGATCCAGGATGCGGATCCTGGAGAGCCACTGCAGAGGCCATTTAAATGCCCGGCCAATTGTCTACACATTATCGCCAACAGGTCCTAGAGAGCCACAACTTAATCTCTCCTGTTAGCCAATTACCGAAATTTCACACGCTCGAAAACCGAACTATGGCCAAACAACTTATGAGCAGAGCAGAGCAGCAGAGCTGCCGTGCTGTCGAAAAAGAAAGGCCAAACTTTTCCCATTACCAAACAAAACTGGCAAAGTGCTCCACAAAGAGCGTCAAGAGCCTTGAAATCGAAAAGCCAACACCACAGCCCCCAGCCTAAGCGAACCGCAAGGAAGAATAAAATTTGTTATAGACGAATTTTTAGCCTGGCTTCCAAAATGGAATCACAACAAACTCTAATTGAGTTTCGGCCGAGTTGAAACGATTTAAAATGGTAGAAAAACAAGACAACTCTCCTTGCAAATATTTACGGATAAAATGGAATACAATTTGGCTGCCAGAGATGAATATAAACACAAAAACATGTGTGCGTATGAGAAATATTGAATAAATTGAGAAACTTATTGGGACAAGTCATTTTATTTCATTGTTCGAAGGCCACAAAAACAAGCCCAGATAACAATTCATTTATTTATTTTATTAATTTATGTATTTTAATTTGGTAATCTTAAAGTGTCAAGGGAAAGAGAAATGTTGCAGACAGTTTATTTATATTCAAGAGGCATTAAACATTAGAAAAAGTGGAATATGAGTGGCAACATGCAGTTATAAATTAATTACCTAATGCAATAATAGACGAATAAAAGCAATAAATAAAGCTACTTAACATGGTGGGCCGTTTTAAAAAAAAAAGAATAGCTAATCACTTACGTTCAGTGTCAGTTTTTATGAGGTTACAAATTCTGCATACCATATTAAAAACATTTTTGAATTACAATTTTTCTGATTTTGTAACCTTTTTAATGAAAAAATAAGGGGTAGATTAATACTGCAGATCAAGAGTATACAGTTTATGACTCCCTTACTGCGCTGCAATTTTCAGAATAATTGTATTACTTTGCAAAAATATAATAACAATATTCAATACTTCAGCATTTAAAACCAACCTAATAAAATATTTTATATATATATTTTTTTTCATGGCCCCTAGTTAGCTTTTAGTTTAGAACTATTTGTTAGCTTTAGATAAATAAATAAATAAATTTATTTATTTAAATTATTTTCAATGCGTCTATCTCATATTCCTCCTTCTAAATAACCAAAGAATTTAACTATTTTTAAATAGATTTATTTTATGTCCCTACTAGCCAAAGTTAGGCCCAAACCAACTGCGTAGATTTAACGATTGTTTTTCTTTTTGTGATTTGGTCGTGTTCTCCACCAAAGTCGCAATCAATAAAAGTAATCAGTCAAGGCAAAACAATTAACGAACGGCGGCAAACAAGGCACCACGAAAATACCAAAAAACACTGATTGAAGCGATAGACAAAAGGAGTCAGGTGGGGGAGACTCCCAAAGGGGTTTTCGCTTCTTGGCCGCTAACTAACTAACTGCGTGCCACAGTCATTATAAATAATACAGGCAAAATCGATTTATTGACTGATGTTGAGCGGGGCAACTACCAAAAATTTCCCACCAAAAACCGAGTGATTGAGTGCGGAGAAGGGTCGCAGGATCCAACCACACAGAAAAGGGCAACATCGCCTGAAAGTATGCCGCAATAAAATGACAAAATAAACGAAACAAAAACGGGCAGGGAAAGAGACAACGAAAAGGCCAGAAGCGAAAGAAACAAGAAATGACCATTTTATGAAGTGTTTAATGGATGTTAAGTGAGTGTGCGTGTGTGCTTAGTATGTATGTGTGTGCTATATATGTTATATATGTCAGTGTGCTATCTATTGAACGCTTGGCTGACCACACAACCCAAACGACAGGACAAGACCAGAGAAAATAACTTTGACTTGACGTGGCTAGGCTCCGCCTCTCCTCATACTATGTATGCTGCTGCTATTACTACTGCTTCTGGGGGAAATTAAATTGATTTTCTGTGTTTTATCGGTTTGGACATAATTGTATGCCAATTGACTTGGACACCACAAAGAGGAAGTGATTCATTTGCATCAGTAGCAATAGGATAACACAGCCTCCGGCTGCTGCTGCCTTGTTAGTAAACTCAACGACTTAAGACTCATCCTTCATGAAACTATTTCTGATTTCCCTAAGATGACTAGGGGTAAAAGTTTTTCGTTATATGAACAAAAATATATATCCAAACTTTCGAGTTTATTGCAAAGAATGTCATGATATGGGTTAAAAGTTAAATAATTTAAAAGATCGAACGCTCTGCTTGGATTTTTCCATTACTTTCCGTAAAGTTTACTCTGCTATTTAGCCACAGTAAAAATGTGTGTCTTTGACAATTTATTTATCTGCTGAAATCTGCAACCTTCTGGGCACATTTAAGTGCTGAGCAGGAGACAGAAGGCAGAGGGCAGCAAGGAAGAGCCAAGGAAAAACTAAAGCAATCCCATCAACTAAAAAGCATCTCAACGTGTGTCCGCACACCCATATACCCATATATATATTGTAACTAACACACATATGCGCCCGTTTCTACGAGTATCCGTGTGTCTGTGTGTGTTTTTCTGTGAGTATCTCAAATGAGACTAAGGCAACTAAGGCGCTTCTAGCTGCAAATGGCAGCACTTAAGCCCACCCATACCATCCCATCCCATCCCAACCCCATTCCCTTGCCATTCCATTCCGGCGATGACAAGCGCATAAAAATGGAAATGAAAATGCCAAAGCTTCGAGCTGACTACCAGCCGCCATTGCCCCACTATCCCATGGATTGGAAAATGACAAATTGCTAGTGCGCTCAGCGTTAAAATTATTGCGGCCCGATTGCATTAGTGGCCATGAAAGCGTTGATTTGTTTAACTAGAGTCTGGCCTGCAGGCGACTCGGATACGGTTGCGGATTGCGGGTTACGGGTAACGATTTACGGGTTACTGGCTACGGGCAACGGACAGCACCGGATAGCCGCACAGCCAAAATGGCGGCCAGGCAATTAATGACACATCCAAGACCCAAGGCTCCGAGGCCAAAGCCAGGAGGTGTCCGACAACGACGACAGCAACAGCCGCATGGCCACGTTCAGTGCCGGAAAATCCTCCTACCGCGCTGACATTTGATTCCGGCAAGGGCAGGGAGCAACACAAAAAATAAGAAAATAAAAGGTTGACCAAGTGAAACACGTGACACGCGTATATAACTGGGATTTTTAAGGGTGTGGGAATAATTAAAAGAAGAATATTAAACCAATCAGAGATGGAAAAAGGGGAAATTATGATTAAGAGTCTTTAGTTCTTTTAAAATATACAAGAAATACTATTCTTGAATGTTGTGAATATATATTTGTATGTAACCATTTATTATCAAACCTTTTAAATGTATTTTAATTAATTGTCTAATTTATTCAGATATAATAAATGGCAACTATAATATTAAGAGCACCACTTCTCCCCTTGGTAAAATAAATTTACCAAACATAAACTATTAGCAACACCAAAGCTAACCACAAATATGTGTCTGTCAAATCGAAAATTAATTTGTTCTCAGCTATAAATCAAAAATAAATTGCACTTGAAACACATTTGGGGTAATCAAAAACCTAATTACTTTTTTTATTTTATTGAACTGATTCTACGAAATCGATAATGGCTTCATTTCCGTTTGCTGAAGTGCAATAAATTATTTGAAAACAAGTGAAAATGGAAATCCATGGCATTGCAACCAAAGTGGTTTGTGTTTTTGTTCATTTAATTACGGCTTCAGTTGTTGGAAATTGCTGTGAAGTTTTCCGCGTGGAATAGCACGTTGCTCAACTTGCCTTCCCGGCAACATTTTTGTTGGAGTCACAGCTTCAAGGTGAGAATTTTTACCTGCTCTGTGAGCTCATCATGAGCCTTTTCGGTCGCCGGCAATGCAAGTGGCCCATTTAGCCAGCAGGCCTTTTGACATGAGTAGCCGGCAGCGGAGTGGGCCTGGGAAAGTGAATGTGGAAACAGTTTCCACTCAGGAGATATGTTTACCGTGGGCCAAAATAAGAGAAGAGGCACTGCTAACTCGTCTAATTTCGTCCTGGCCTGCTGCTTCCTCGAGTGACGCCTAAGCTCACGTTTGGCCCACTTAATGGTGGGTCACATCTAACTCCCACTCTGCATTTCCCATTTTCTAAGCATCAGTGTTGCCAGCACGGAGGTTTCTTATAACTTAAAAGTTAAATATGGCCAGGAATTACTTGGGGCCAGGGAAGCTTTATAATGGAAAATGAAGAAGTAATTGCTTTATAATTTATATGTATAGATATTAATAGAAAACCCTTAATCTTTTCGTAGTGCCATATTGTCAATAAAAGTATCCTATTTAATATATATATTGCATTATACATTTTTGTTATACCATTACTCTTCATTATATTTTATTATACACTCTTTATAATGTCTTCCACCCTTCTTCCTCTTTCATTATCGAAATAATTTATGTACTATTTTTTGACATAAACAAAGTGTTTTTTTATTAACTTAAAAAGTTCTTAAATTTAAGCTTCTGTTGGTAAATTACATTTGGCAACACTGCCGCTCGTAAAAATATTTCCTGCTATGAGAAATATTTTTCGCACATCATTTCCAGGGCGAGGGAGGCGAGACGTTGGCACGTCAGCAAACAGCTTCAACTTGTTAACCTGCTTTTCCAGCTCTTCCGTCTAAGTCTTGGTTGGATTTTTCTCTCTATTTCTCTCTCTTTTTCTCTATGTTACATTGCCGTTGGCATTTGCATGGACAATCTAGGCGCACTTAAGCGGCGCCTCTATTGTTGGCCGCTTTACCAAAAAAGCGGAAGAATGAAAGGAAAATATTTAAACGCTGCCGTCTCCTCCCCCTTTCACTTCTCTGTCCGCCCCCTTTCCAGTTCGTGTGAATTTTCAATTAAAAGGCGCTTTTCGCCCAGCACATCCACACTTCCACACATGACTTTTCCGGCAAGCGAAATTAACAGCTCATGAAATATGCCCCGAAATGTATGCAACGCCCCATTGTTGTTCATCTCGTTCTCAAGTGCTAGACGCGTGTCCTTGGAGGACGACGAGAAATAACGATGCCAGGAGCCCCACAGGCGCCAACTTAATCACCTGGGCTGATGAGAAGGCAAGCAAAGGTGAGGCAAAGTTATATTTTCAACTCTCGAGCAAGAGTCATTAGTTCAAATATAAATAGATTCATAAGGCGGAGATTCATAAGACCTTGATGGCCGCAGAAGCATCCCTTTTCCTATTTTCATCTCAGATAGTTTCCTGTTTCCTGTCCGCACTCTATATTTTAATGAGCCTCTCAATATGCATGACACACGGCTTAAATGTGTAATTGCGAATGTGCGAGACCACGTGCTCTCATTACCATCTAGAGCGGCATCAGCGAAAATTTTGCAGAGTGACGATGACAGCGCGGCGTATGCGTAATATGCGAATACGTAATATGCTCATGTAGCGTAGTGCCACTCAACGCGGGGCCGCAGCCACTGCATCGAGTCTATGAAAATGTATTCAATTTGTGGCTTCTCCAGATAAGTAATATTCTTGAAATTCTCCATTTTCGATGAAGTGCGGAAGGGAAAAATGATTGTACAAGTTGTGCGCTGGCAAACGGAAACGATTTATCAATTGAAATTGGGCGAAAAAAGTATATATGTATACGTATGGGAAAACATTTTAAGAACTCTCCATTCAGCTGCTATTGAGTGTGAACATATATACCGCCATATATTTGTGCACACATTCATTCTTGCATTGACAGCTTTACAAATTTCAATGCATTTGCTCGGCACTCACTGCCACTCGCATTCAGCGCTCAACACTCATTCCGATTTCATTTCGCAGATGCGGGTTTTTGTGTGCCGAAAAGTTTTCGGTTTCGTTGTGTGCAAGACTGCGAAGTCTGCGCTTAAACTATCATAAAATAATCACAATGAAAAATCAAAAGTTGCTCCGACAGGACCGCCAGGCCGTACAATAAATCAAAACGAGGCCTTCTCCGCGCTCACATGCATAATGAAAAGAGCAGGAGAGGAAAATGGAAAACTCTTGGGGGGAAAGGCGAGAAGGTAAAAAGTTTTCTGCGCTTTTGTTCGAGAGTGCAAAAGTTCAAAGGGCCAAGACCCAGAGAAGGCGCAGCAGCGGCAGCGATATTTGCCAGCTTTCCCAGCCTCAGTTTTCAGGGTTGCAGGTGATTAACGGTAGCAGAGGGCGGGCAGGGCAGCAACTTCCATTTATTTCTCGTTTGTCGTCCAGATTTGAAAAATGATTCAGCGTCTGCTAATAAATTTGTGTTGGTAATTAAGCAGTGAGCTAGGCGAAACGCGGAGTGCAAGGCGCGAATTACAGAGATGCGCAAAATTCCTAATTGGAACATTGCGCAAAAATAAACAAAAACAGAAACTGAACCGCAGCAGAGCAAACATCCCTCAAAACTCAATGATGGACTACTGAATACCACATATATTTACTTATGGAGTGAATTTCCACAGTTTAAGCAATAATTCGATTTGTTAACTTAAGTCTTTAAATTAATTGTATTGAAAATATTTAATTTAAATATTTATTTAAATTGCATATTTATTTTCTAAAATATACCCCTTAGTAAATTAGCATTACAGGGTATAGTATGCAAAGAAATGCTTTTACTGCAACGTGTTCTGTTTTTGCTATTTTGCATACCGCGCTAGAAGCAAATCAGAAAGTAAATTGAAAATTAAAAACACTTTGAGGAGCCATTCCCTTTCCATGAAGAAGTGTAGTTGCTCTTCCTTTACTTACACTCCACAAACTGGATTTTATATTTGTTTAGGTGGAATATCGCACATTATACTTAATTACCCGGAAAATATATTTTGTTCTGTTTTTGTTTCACCAGTTTGTTATTCTTGAAAATCGGCTCATACGGAAAACGTAAAAGCTGCTTAACCAAAATTTTGTATACAGGAAAAAAAAAGAAAACAAAAGAATTGTTGATGATTTCTAGTGGGCTTCGCGGTTTATTTCTAATGTGTTTTTTCAACAAAGTTTATTACGTTTTTATTTTGTTAGTTAATTTTATGTTGTTTGGATTTAACAAGAAAACGCAAATTTCTTAATTGATTTCGTAAGGGGCTAACATATTATTTTGTGCTTATTATTGCACAACTATTTATATATTGAAATTATTCAATAATAAGAGAAAACTATAATTTATTTTATTTACAATTAATAATATATATACCAAATGTATACTAAATATTATAAACGCTTCAGAAAAACTAACCTTTTTGCTAACCTTTTTTAAAACGAAATTTTAACTACCAAAAAATCCTCAAATAACTTTTTTTCTTTTTTTTTAAGCTCCATTTAAAGTGCATTAAAACTGTGCCAAGTGCAGAACAAGTCAAGGAACAAGTCAGGCCGACGCCAGGCTCAACCTCAGCTTCTCCTTTTTGCCCCGTACGAGGGACAAAGTTCTGCCAAAAACTATCCTTGACTTGCATTTGCATTATGCATGACTTTGCATTGGTTTGGCTTTTTGTTCTGTTTTAGTTTTTATTTGGTTTGTGGAAGGGAACTGGGATTGGGACTGGGATTGGGGTTGGTCATCAGTTTTTTCATACTTACTCAGCTTCACTCCGGGATTCGCTCGATTCCTCAAATTGTAATTATTTTTGGCTCCAGTATATTCACAGCTTGGCCTTTTGGCGTTCGTTGAGTTAAAGCATTCAAAATTATTGTGATTTATATTGCTTCTGAGAGAGACGACTGTAAAATCCGACGTTGATTTTGATTGATTGCAGTTAGTTTATTGTTAGTTATGAAAGCTAGCAGCTGCCGAATCGCGAAATCATTTTTCGACAATTGGGCCCGCGGCGAATGCCTCGTAAAGTTCTGCTTTGACACATGCCCCGAATGCGCAATATTTAATAAGCACCCCCATAACACACACCCAGACAGTCGCACCAATAGTTAATATATGCTTGTATCACTCATACGTCACGTTGCCGACGTACTGGCCCAAGAGGGGAGGGAGTGGAAAACGCCGGTGTAAGTGTTCGACAGCGGTCAGGAAAAGCTGCTTTTGAACACAGCACGTGCACTTGACATTTAGTGCCGCAAGTCCCCGAAAACAATAACCCAAGGGAGGAGCCAGCAGGTGCGGGGCTTTTGGGAACAAAAGCTGCACAGAACCAGAACCGGAGCCGAAATTCATAAAAATTCAAAGCAGACAGCAATCAATGACGTACGTAGTGAAATAAGAGAAAGCAAACAGTGGAGCAAAAAGCAAGGAAAACTATTATCTTAAATGACTTGATTTTAGGGCTTTTCTTTCATTAAAAGTAGAATAAAGTTGTGAAATTCATTTTATGAACTTGAAGATAAAAAATTTATTGTTATTACGTCTACTAATTGTCAGTTTGATTTTATTTAAACTGTCATTATACCTAACAAATATACCATGAATACGACTTATAAAAAGCAAGATAAATGTACAAAATAATCCAAAATATATTATAGACATTATTGTTGCCAATAAATTATATTTAATCATTAAAAATAATAAATAAAATGGAGAAAAAAATATAAAATATTATATTGTTCAAATAAAAACATGGTGTTATACTAAACTATACCATACTATACTTATACTAAAACCAAGATATTTCCCACATATTTTGTGATTTCCTGCAATAGCTCTCTAAGCAGCCAGAATATCCAAGCTTAAATTTATGTGACTTTTGGATAATTCCCTTGATCCCAGATTCGCTGGTTTTCCCAGTTCTTCTCCACTGGCTTAGTCAATAACCTTTTCGATTAGTTTCCCCCGCACCAGTTCTGCTCAATCGCGTGTCTGAACATAAAAGTACAAAAGGAACGTGGCATTTCCCCGTCCTTGATGGCAATTGTCAAGAGCGAGTTCCCGGATTGTGGCCCCTGCTGCTCCTTGAGTTTTCCCTTGGTGGCACGAAAAGCGCAGCTGTCGCAGCCACTCCCCACCACCACCGCCCACTGTTGCCACTTGTGCTGGGTTTCCTTCAAGTGGCGCCGCCAATCATCGAAAGTGAAGTGTCCAAAAAAGAAAGTGCCACACACACAATGGGTAGGTGGGTTCTGGAGTTCTAGCTGGAGTGGAATTGAGGGGCACTAGTCAAGTTCTTGCCCGGTCAGTTAACCTAATGACCGGCATTCATGGCCATTTCCCTCTCGTGACGGCTCAAAACTTTGGCCTCACCGTCCAGTCTTTTATGTGCCCTGTCTTTTGTCATTTATCATAACTTCAGTGAGCTCCCCGCCAGCGCGAAACTCTTTCAATTGTCCAACGTAAAATTTAGTGGCAATAAGAGCCAGACCTTCGGGCCGGCAGTGTGGCAACTTTAGTTTATGACTTAAACCAAAGGAACAAACTCATTCTAAAATTAAAACACATCCCCATTTATTCTTTGCGTTTTTTGTTTGCTGGCCGGGTGCCAGGAAAAATTGTCAAGTTATGTCAGCAATGAAAAATTATTGCATAAATTAATTACGGACAATGTACGTGCGAGGAGCAGGCTCGACTCAAAATTATTAAGCACGTGCTCGGCTGGCGGAATTGTGCCCGTTTTTGAGGTCGTATGTTGGGGGGGCTCTAGGCGTATACGTAATGCCTGCCATTTGCTTTCACTTGTACAATGTCTGCGAGTAAGGACAAGCAATTAACCGCATGTGCATACTTGTTGTGGTTCCTTTGTCCTTTTTACCTGGAAATTACATTTCTGGAAAACGTACAAAGAGATTCCTAAATGCATAGACAGTCTGTCCCTGACTTTGCTGGCTACTTATAGTTTTTTATTGAATTTCCGCGATGATTGTGTGCATTTTCAAAGGGTTTAAATAATACAATTATTATAAATAATACATAAATAACCTTGAATATATTGTTATTACAAAAAAGACTTCTTAAATAAATTAAATTCCAACAAAAAATGAAAAAACTTTTACATAAACAGAAAAATTTCATTTTGGGAAATAATAAAGAAATAATAAAGAAATCGATAACTGTTTTTGAAAACCATTGAAAATGTTCTATATACATATTTTCCATACTTTAAAAATTGTAAAAAATAGTACTGTCTTATATAAAACCTCGCCTAGCATGCCTCTTTACAAAAAAAACCTGTCTAAGCCCTTGAAGGGCTTAACTGAAATCCATGACCCTTTTTTTATTGATTTATCCTTCAAATACCTAGACTTTTAAGCTGTCTTAAATAAATTACATGACAATTATCCCCGAGGCACATTCGGCTGGAAATCCAATTCTCATATCAATTATTAACCGTAGGAAATTTCGTTGCCTCAAATTGCGCATTCGCCGCGTGGGCCACCGTAGCGGCCGTGTGCCGCCTGTCTAATGAAAAACAAATCCGTCAGCACATCGTCGTCAGCGGCGGCGTTGACGGTGACAGCCGAGCAACGCATCAAATTAGCTTGTTCCCTCCGCCTGTGTGTTGTGACATTTTCAAGGAAAAAAAATAAATAAAAAAACAATAAGGAAATAAATTCAAGAGTAAACACAAGTCACACGGGGCCATCCATCAGGACGTTCAGGACACTTGCCTCCTCTCAGATTTCTCCTCGATTTTTCTTGATTTCTCCCCTGTCAATCGGATGAAGCGAAAGCTGAGAGCTGAGAAAGCAGCAGATAGCTTGTTCAATTAAATTAAATATATATTCTTTTCGATGCGAATCTCGCTGCAATTGTCTTTCGCTCTTTGTCTTCGGGGGTGTGGGGAAGTGGGTGTGGGACAACAACAACAACGTTACGCTTAAAAATAGCCGCCCATTGGCCAAGGACAAATTATGGTTATTTCTGAAGCCATACAAGCGGCATTGACTGCCGCAGGGCGAGTGGCAAAAAAAGAAAACAAGTCACATAAAACAAAAGGTATTTTCTGAGTTTAGTTACTGCTGTGTTATTATTGTTAGCACATTTTCACTTTCTCCGTCCCAGTTCTCGTTTATTTATCTTAAAATTTTCGCTTAGTTACATTTCGCTTTTATTTTTCTTGCACTTTTCTTTTCTTTTAATTCTTGCTTGCGCTAGATTTATCGAGGATTTTCCTTCTCTTGTCACTCACACCACACACAAACAGTATTGTTTTTCGTTTTTCACACGTTATTTCTTGAATAGCTTGATCAAAAATCCTAACACAAACAAATGAATGGCGGAAGAGGGCTGGGAAAATCCGCAGTGAGTACCGTTAGCTGCAGTGGCTTCCAAACAACTGAATTTCCGCCGACAATGCTTTTGAAAACATCTCACACGCTCAAGCGCTGCGTTCTCGGTTGCTGTTCGCGCCATGTGCTTCGAACACGTTCGATGCGGCATTTTCATTGTTGTGTTTTGGGTTCGAAGCGACCCGAGTGCACGGCCCGAAGTGCCATTTTCCCATTTTCTGATTTTCCCGACCGCCGCCGGCCCCCCCAAGCTGAGATGCTGCAGAACGCATACAAATAGCCCAAATGGCAAGGCCTGTTCGGCGGTGAGGAAAACTCTGGCTGGAAAGCGTACTATTTCCGCACGAGGATCTCGCCGTGCGGCATGGCGGAGCTTTGAAAAATTGCTTACAAATGGAAATGAAGCGTGTGTGTAAAGGTAAGTAGCAACATGAAATAAATGACCATTGTTGCTGCGCCACGGACAGGTGAGGAATGTCTGACATATGGCCCACGTCCAAGGATTATGTGTGGGCTGGAAATATTGCTAGCTAATGATAATCACACAGAGTATTTATTCAGATTTTACGATAACTAACACTACGGGAATTCTGGGAATAAACTTCATACAGAGAAACTTTAGTGAATTAAACTTAAATACAAATGCTTAGATGCAATATTTTTGATGTTTTCCAATTTAAAATTATTTTTATGAGTACAACATTTTTGAGCATTCTATAATAACTTCCTTAAACTTATAAATCACTCAAATCTTCTTTTATTAAAACTACCCCCAACTTTAGAAATCTTTAAAACTAATTGAGGAATTCCCAACTATGCACACACCTTGAACCACTTGCCATTGGCCGCTCCACTCATTCATGATGAATGATTGTCCTCTTGGTACCCAATGTCAATTATTGATGATGCTCTGGACCTTTTTGTCTGACCGCAAGTCATCACATTAATTAAAGGCACGCCACAGAATCCAGTAAATACGAATAGTTCGATTGAACGCAGTGAGAGGGAGAGGAGAGGGAGAGCAAGGTCGGGCCATGAATGTGGAGCCCTTATCCAGGCAGCTTCTAATCCTTGCTGAGGCTCATTCTCAGGCGTATCCTGAGCCCTTGGCCTGGCACGTAAAATATGCCAACTGTAAGGAATTTTGCGGCAACGCCTCGCATAGCTGCCAGCGTGTAAAATGAGCGATAAGCGAGAGGAGAGGCTGGGATAAGGGGGCTGAAGGCGAAGAACGAAAGCAACTTTACACGGAGAAAATAAAAGTAAATAATAAATAATTAATGTTTCAGAACTATTCTTAGAAATTAAGGTAAAATATGTCTGGAAGAAATTTATTATCTGAATTTCTGAGACTGACAATAACTTCTTTACCTACTTAAATTTAAGTCCAAATGTTGTTTGGTATATATAAATATTATTAATTTTTATATACATAGAAAGAAAATATAGGAATAATTTATAATAAATAAACTATAAGAATGATTCTCGGTGCATAGACTGTTGAGCCAATGGATGGAACTGGAGGATTGGCGAGGGAGTTAGCTTCGCCTGCAGTTTATGGTTGTAGTAGTTAATAAAGCGAAAACGGAAAGCCGCAAGATGCGAAAGGGAACTGAGAAGGAAAACGGGTATGCAACGAAAGCACGAAAGGAGGAGGCGGCCAGAGTCGGGCACAGCTTGGAGCAGAACAATCAATTTCACGTCAATTGGTTCATATTTTATAGGCTGAGCCTCGGATGCGATGACGACTACGTCGACACGGATGTCGGCTGTTGGATGTTGGATGCCGAAGGTCGGAGAGGATATCAGTGGCAAAGGAGCTGGCATTAAGGTTATACATAGTTTGAGTCGGGCAACTGTGTTCGCTGCTGCCAACTAATGTCCCAAACGCAATACTTGACCCAAACAATATTTGGCACTGACAGCGCCGGCTAAGCTCGCCCAAACAATTGAAATGTCAGCAGTTATTGTGGGCGTGTAATAACCACGCTGCTGGCCAAAAAGGGAAATGGAGCTGAAGCCTCCAAAAGCCGCTTAGGCAGCCGGAAAGAGAGACTGTGTCAGACTTGGGTGGCTCTGGGAACTCATAATTTGACAGGTCGAAATTGAAATGCACTTACCCGGGCAACAGCTGATCAGGACGTGTTGAAGAAGCCATAATCCTACCTGAAAGCAATCAATAAAAGAGCACGTTTCAGCCAGAAATAGAGAGCAGTTTAAAATAAATCCATAAAAATCTTGAATGCAATAGTTTTTGGTTTGATTCTCTATTTTTTAGAAAACTAAAGCAACCACAATAGCTGAAAATATTTACTTTAATTAAATACATAAATAAATACCAAAATAAACCTTTCCTATTAATATAAGCTAAATATTTTCTGTACTTAAATAAGAAATGTTTCCTACATTTACATTTCTTATTTAGTACTATTTTTAGTATTATTATTAACTCTATAGAAATATATTTTTGTTAATAAGAAAATAATTTAAAACCTTCTACAAAAAGGAAAAGCTCTATAAGTATTTTAAAACAGAAAAAACGTATTTAGAGCATAATCATATAATAATATTTTCAGTTAAATTTTAAAGCTCTCAAATTGCTTTTAATAACGAAAATGCAGAATTTCCCCCTTCGAGGGTCGACAAACTTTGGAAAGCCATCCTTGGACTCAAACAATGTTGTTCCACTGCCAAACCTAAGCTGACTACGCAAAACTTTTGTTTGGCAAGCGAAACGCGTTCTATGCAAAACTGTAAGCGGAAACCGGGGCTCCCGGCCATGGATGAGACTAGAGACCAGACCGAATTTGGTCAGATTAGGAGCAGGCTGCGTAATTTCGGCAACGGCAACATTTGATTGATTGCCGGCGCGTCGTGTGTGCGTATGGGCGGTCTACGCGGCGTATGCGCAATTTGAGAACATTACAAATATGGCAAGCGCGTGACTATGGTGTGCTCCTCCTTCTCCCCTAATTTGCATCTCTTTAAACGAACAACAAAAGGCTTTTTCAGGTGCAACTAGACGTAGTCACCTGCAGCTCTCTCCCACTCGTTCCCTGCTAATGAGCAGGTGTGGCAAGGTCAAATGTGCAAGCACTTAGCCTAATGATAAGCAAAGAAGAATGCCGCAGAAAAATACCACTGAGAACCATTAAAGGGGCGGCGAGGGAAAGTAGAAGCCGCCGGGCTGTCCGGTTAAGGAGAACTACACAAATCGCTCAACACTTGGTAGCACTTAAATGGGGAAAACCACATGATAAAATTAGACGATTAGCCGTAACCGCAAGTACAGACACACACAAATATTCCCAGACCACGACTAAGCACATACGATTAAAGGACGTAGTCTAAGAAGGGGTTGTAAATGATTTAAATATTGTCTGGTAGATAATAAAATACATATAACTTTAAAATATCTATCTAATCTTCTTGCGTTTAGTGGAATCTTCCACCTTGATAGTCGGCAAATCACGCACAATTTTCTTGTTGACTCCCCAATCATCTCTCGAGCATCCCCCTGGGTCGCGACCCTGTCAAAGAGCACACAGAACGCAGAACCAAGTCCATCCGCAGACCCCGACTAGACCGAGTAAACAATCGGCGAACGCGGCTGGCGATTCATACGAGCTCCATGTTGCCCGCAACCGACACTCGATTTCGATTTCGGAGTACTTCACCCCCGTGACCCCTTGCTGCTTAAAAAAACAAAAAATAAGAAAAAAAAAAAAAAAAACCACAAACATAAAACCATAAAGCGAAAGGAACACACACAATTTTTTTTGTGTTTTGCGCAGTGAATATTTCCGCTGTGAAAAATCGTTCGAAATTAGTTGAACAAAATATAACGAACAGCGATAAAGAAATAAATACTTGACACAGTGCCTTCGGTTTCAGCATAAACAAAACCAGACTGTGGGAAAGTATTCAGATATCAATTTAAATATGCTTTTATTAATTAATTTGGCTATTAAATAATTAATCAACACTTCGAAATCAAGCAGCAAGCATTATATAAAATATATAGATTTAAGAGACTCTTTTAAAGGCTAAGTTTAGGCTAGGCTAAGTTTGTATTCATATTTTACAATTCTTATACATATATTAATTTATTTTATTTTCACATTATTTTTATTTCATTATATCCTTCAACTTATCCTTGAATACAAAAGCTCTCCTCCATTCTTAAATTCTTTAACCCATTTTATGTGAAACGAAAAAAGGAATGACAAATTTTTCAGTGCTGACACACTGCTGACTTTGGTTTTCTAAAAATCATTTCCCATTCATTTTCTGTTGGCGAAATTCTGGCATTTTTCTGCACTTTATTGCTTTGATATATTCTACATTTTCAAGGGTGGCGAGTTCGGATTTAATAGCCTCGGATTTCAGTGGATATGCAGCTGGCGGGGGGAACCACATCGCTGCGTGCTTATCCAGCGATAAAAGCAATGTGTTTTATGAGCTTTAAACTTCTAGATTGGATTTTTTGCTCGCCAATTTTGAAATGAACATTTAATTGTTTACCCAAGTTGCTTGGTGTGTTTACTTTAGATGCAAAATTAGTTCCCAAAGGGTAATAAAAACAAGGCGTTTGATGCTAAGCAGAGAGCGAGAGAGCGCAGAGTTAATCTAAGCAGGAAAATCTAATAAATTACAGTGCAAACAGTATGACAAGTTGGGAACTGTGTGTGACCTTGCCCATCACAACAAATTGAGCATCTACAAACACACACAGATGGGTCCACGCCCTTCCATTTAGCCTTCTGCCTTTTTGATAAATTTGAAAACTGTCAGTTTCGACCGATAAAACAGGAATACTTCCACCACCGACTCACATTCCGGGAAGTTTATCGCCGGCCACGCGCCAGTTACCCCCAGGCACAAATGTGGGGGAAAAAAAATAAGATTAAATTACATTTTGCACACAGTTGTGATTTTCATTAATTTAGTGCACATAAACACACACATTCGAGGCCAAAAAATCATATAGAAAAGAGAAAACTTTTCCAAAAATTCCAAATCAAATAACTTTGGCAACTTTTCTTGCTCGAGGGAGTGAGACAAACCCAAACCACAAACGAAAAGCACAAAAAAGTTTACCCAAAAAAGTGGCAGCTGCCTCTTAATTATACACCACAGTTACAGTGGGCATATTGTTTGTTTTAACAAGAATGTAACATAATCAAAATACTTAATTTAAGGTTATAAATACGAATATGCCTTTCTGTATATGTTTATTTAAATTTTTCAAGGGCGAGCATTTTTCTATTAAACCCTTTCAAAGGGCATCCAAAAATTGAACAAGAATATTGTGACTTGCCTTTTTGGCAACACTTTTTCGCGACATTGTCATGGTGGCTCATTTTGGCATTACGTATACGCAACGGTGACTTTGACAAAAAAAAAAAAAAACGAGAACTTTTTTGTCTTCTGGCCAGGCTGATATCCTTGGCGGAAATAAAACCGAAAAAGCTAGTCGGATGGGAAGGTAAGAAGATTGCAGGACAAAGCCAAGTAAGCGTGAAACTCTTCTGTCATCTTTTTAGCTGTTTTTTTTTAGAGGTAAAAGAAGAGCTTTCAGCATACAATGTCGTCTGAGCCCTTATTCTTCTGATAGGGAATTTGCAATCGGAAGTCATTGACGGCACTCATAAAACAATTTCGATGGAGAGCACTAGCCATTAAATTATTTAAAAGATGAAAGTTTTCCAGGACAAAAAAGTCCTTACATTTCTCATTTGCAAGCAGCTGCAAGAAAGAGATTTTAATGTCAAATTATGGCAACTTTGTCCTTGCAACTTGCAACAGTTTCGGCAAACAAAACACAGATTATAAGGCAACTTTAGTTCAACTCTTTAACAGCTTTTTTTATTGCCAGTTTAGTGCCCTTCGTAGTTGGTGGAAATAAGGACAAATAATATCCCAAATCGATATAATACAGGTTGCAGGCTTAAAATGAATTAAATAAATAACAAAATTATAAGTCATGTACATATTTAAAAAATTAATAGATAATTATAAGAATTTTTGGCATAACCCAACCCAAATAGACAGGTGTCAAGCGTTTAACACCAATTATGGGTAATTACAGGTTCAACAATTACGCCTACCCCTTGAGTTGAGCAGCGCAATTAAGGCACGTTTTAATTGCACCCAGAAGTGACTATAGAAACAGGAAACATTTTGTCGCCTCTCTGACTGTCTTTATAATGGTTTTGTCCTCGCCGGTCGTCAGCAGTGACTACCTTTACTGGAACAACAAGCAATTTAGGGTGTTTCTTATTTCTGTAAAACCTAGTCATTGACTCAGACACTCCCATGACAGGAAACGTATGCAGTGGGCTTAAATTATTTATTATTATTATACTATATTTTTATTATATTAAATTTTTTTTTTTTTTCAGTACTCTACATTAATTTATTTGCCGAAAGCTCCTGCTATGCCATGATCCATGGTTATGTAACTCTTTCTCACCTCCACCCATGTCTCCTTGGTTACGGAATAATTAGCATCAGATTGAACGCCTTCTTTGTCATGACTACGCCCTCCTTTTATATCTGGGTCATGTCCTTTCAATAAATTGTTTTAAAGGAATTAAATAAAGCTGAAATCTTTTAAATTAAATTTTCGTCTTAAAGAATTAAAAAATATATTATTTTATATGTTAGTAATCAATAAATTTAAAAAAGCTCACAGAATTAAAGTTATCATGCCAATTATTAAAAAAGTCATTATTTAAGTACAGCCTGGAATAGACACTATATGCTCGTAATTCCAGTCGAAAAAGATCCAGACAAGTCCGATTTATTAGAGCCAGTAAAAAATAGACAAGAGTATTTAACATTATTGAATATATATTTATACATCAATTTTTAGGATATGTCTCCTTTATTGCCTTGCAAAACCCTTATCTGAAATTTAAAAACGCCTTCAAAAATATACCAAAAACAATGGGTGTGATTTATAACACCTACCATAGTTGTCATGCCACAGCTTATGCATATCTAATGTATTGTTACCACCAGGCAGGTTTTAATTGTTTAAGCTAATTAAATTTAATTACCAATTATTTATTACTATAATTAGATAGGAAAACTACTATAAAACCGGAAAGCGACAGTAGTGTTTGCACACTGTCTTAAACATGGAGTCCGCCCCGCCAGTTGTCAGGAGTGACAAGCTCTACAGGACCTACTGGCTCTACTGGCGACTGCTGGGCGTCGAGGGCGAGTATCGGTTGCGCTGGCTGCTGGATATCGTAATCAGCTTTTTTATCACATTCTGGAACCCCGTACATTTAATAATCGGCCTATTCAATAAGTCAACGGCTGAGGTGTTCAGGAGCCTGCATTTTACAACAGAATGCTTTTTCTGCAGCTTAAAATTTGTGTGCTTTCGGTGGAAGCTGACCGAGATTAAAGCCATCGAAAGGTTGCTCAAGGAGCTGGATCAACGCGCTAAGAGTGATGAGGATCGCCGATTCTTTGACAGAAATACAAAGCACATGGCGGAAATTCTCACAAGAAGTTATTTAGTGGCAGCTGTTGCGGCCATAATCACAGGAACCGCCTCTGGCCTGTTTAGCTCTGAGAGAAAACTAATGTACGTGGCCTGGTTTCCCTATGATGTCCAGGCCACTTCACTCATCTTTTGGATGAGCTTTTCCTATCAAGCTATTGCAGCCAGTGTGGCGATTCTTGAGAATCTGGCCAACGATTCATATCCCCCGATGACGTTTTGTATACTCTCGGGACACGTAAGACTCCTGTCGAAGCGCTTGAGTCGAATAGGATACGATGAGAAGATGACCATGGCTGAGAACACCAGGGAACTTATCGAGAACATTAGGGATCACAGCAAAATAATGGAGTAAGGATATGAGTAATTTTTTATTACTTAAAAATAATATTATAATTATTACAGGATAATTCGTCTGCTCAGAAGCACTCTATATTTGTCACAGCTAGGCCAGTTCATCTCCAGTGGCATAAATATATCCATATCGCTGGTTAATATCCTCTTTTTCGCGGAGAATACCTTTGCCATCATCTACTACTTCGTGTTTTTCGCCGCCATGCTTATAGAACTCTTTCCGAGTTGTTATTTTGGCACCCTGCTGTCCATGGAGTTCGATAACATCACATATGCCATCTTCTCGAGCAATTGGCCTGGATCGAATAGGAGTTACTGCCGAGTCCTGATTATACTGATGCAGTTGGCGGTGGTGAAGGTGAACATTAAGGCCGGAGGAATGATTGGCATCGGTCTGGACGCGTTCTTCGCCACGGTGCGCATGGCCTACTCATTCTTCACTTTGGTCATGTCGTTCCGATAGGGAAGCTATTTTATTTTTACACCAGAATACTACCACTGCTACAAGATTATATATATTTATTAATTTATTCAAGGATATCCCACTCTTATTTACACATATGTAACACAACCATAAACAAGGGAATTGAACCCATTTCGGGTTTTATTTATTAACTATGAACGCTTAATCAATAAAATGTTGCCTCTAAAACCTAAAATATGTATAATGTTGCCGCCTTCAAAATAAATAATTACACAGCATTCACACATCGAATTGAAATGTAAAAGTAAACCATTAAACAAAACCCACGATAAAGTGATTCTCGCAGGTTGACAATCCATCAGCCGCGTGCTTTTACCCAAGAAGAGGTGTGAATTGGTTAACAAAAATTACAGGGATACGCGTAACGTAAGAATATGCTAGCAAATTGGTGGGCGTTACACCAGACGTCTGTTGTTTTTTCCTTGTCAGAGTATAAAAACGGAAGAACCACAGGCTTTATGGCTCAATTGTCTCGAACATGGAGTTGGACGCGTCAGCTATTAGTAGTGGAAACATCTACAAGGTCTACTGGCTCTACTGGCGCTTATTGGGCTTGGAAAGCGATTTTTCCCTGCGACATGTAGTGGATTTCCTAATCACATTTTTTGTAACCTTCTGGTATCCAATCCATTTAATCCTTGGTCTCTGCATGGAGCGAACCCTGGGCGATGTCTGCAAAGGCTTGCCAATCACAGCCGCCTGTTTTTTTGCCAGTTTTAAGTTTATCTGCTTTCGCCTGAGGCTGGCCGAGATTAAGGCCGTTGAGGCCCTGTTCAAGGAGCTGGACCAGCGAGCTGTGACTCCCGAGGAAAGGCAGTTCTTCAACCGCAATACCCAACGTGAAGCGAATTTCATCTGGAAAAGTTTCCTGGTGGCCTACAACCTCTCGAATTTTTCGGCTATTGCATCGGTTCTGTTTGGCGGAGGACGAAACCTCTTGTATCCCGGCTGGTTTCCGTACGATGTTCAGGCCTCGGCTCTTCGCTTCTGGCTTAGTGTCAGCTATCAGATAGCCGGCGTGAGTTTGGCCATTCTTCAAAACCTGGCCAACGACTCCTATCCACCGATGACTTTTTGCGTGGTGGCCGGACATGTGAGGCTGCTGGCCATGCGATTGAGTCAAATTGGACACGATCGGGAAGCGGATAAGTTAGTTATTGCCAGGAAGTTAACAGAGGGAATTGAGGATCACCGAAAGCTCATGAAGTAAGAATATTATTTCCAGGCTTAACTTAATTATACAAACTGATTATTTTAAGAATCGTTGAACTGCTGCGCCTCACCATGAATGTGTCCCAGCTGGGTCAGTTTGCGGCCAGTGGCATTAATATTTCCATAACGCTCGTCAACATCCTGTTCTTCGCGGACAACCATTTCGCGGTGACCTACTACGCTGTGTACTTTATATCCATGGTGCTGGAGCTCTTTCCCTGCTGCTACTATGGCACCCTGATCTCCATCGAGATGGGCCGACTCACACATGCGATCTACTCGAGCAACTGGCTGGGAATGAAGCGAGGCTACTGCCGCAGCTTGCTCATCTTCATGCAGCTGACGCTGGCCGAGGTCCAGATCAAGGCCGGTGGCATGATTGGTATCGGCATGAATGCCTTCTTCGCCACGGTTCGACTGGCCTACTCCTTCTTCACGCTGGCCATGTCGCTGCGATAATGGACAATGGACAGTGCACAATGGATAATGGATAATGCGGCAGCTGGTCGGCCGGAGGGCAATTGGCGCCTGCATTTGCATGCTCGCTTAATTTAAATTACCACTAATGGCGGTCATTAACGGAGGCTTTATGAAAATTGCATTGGTGCCGCTTAAATGCCGTTTAACCACCGATTTTGCACACGGAAAAAAATGAATTCCATATCTTTGGGATGGTAGAGAGGATATTTATTTAATTATAAAAAATACAAACAATTATTTTAATAAAGGCATAATAATTGATACAATCCATGAGTCTTAATAATTTTTACAGATTGATTTGAATATAATTAATGATTTTCCTTAGTGTTACCTTTCAATTCGTTCCTTAAAAACGCACTTTCTTCAAAAAGAATACCCATTCGGTGCGCCATGGTCCTCATAAATAGTGTTCGCTTTTATCGCCCATTCTGGCTCTGCATACAACTGCTAGCTCCCAGCTTCTTCAAGGAGTCCACACCTTTCGTCCGAGCTTATGAGGTGGTTCTTCATATCCTGGTCACTGCCTGGTTTCCTCTACACCTGCTACTGCATCTTCTGCTGCATCCCTCTCCGGCAGATCTCTTCAAGAACCTGACCATGTCGTTGACTTGTGTGGCCTGCAGCCTGAAGCATGTGGCTCAGTTGTATCGCCTGCCGGATATCGTGGAGATTGAGTCCCTGATCGGGCAGCTGGACGATTGCATCGAGGGCGAGCGGGAGCATCGCTACTACCAGGATCATTTGCTATGCCAGGCCAGGCGCTTCACCCGCTGCCTGTACATAAGTTTCGGAATTGTCTACGTGGTGTTCTTAGTCGGTGCTTTTGCTCAGCTCTTTGCCGGAAATCGGGAACTAATATATCCCGCATATTTTCCGTTTGATTGGAATAGAAACCAATATCTCTTTGGTATGGCCTATGGCTACCAAATGTTCAGCATCATAGTCGAAGGCCTTCAGGGCTTATCCAATGATACCTACTCACCCTTGACCCTATGCTTCTTGAGCGGACATCTTCACCTTTGGGCCATTCGAATGGCAAGGCTAGGCTTTGAAGAGGGTAAGATGGAGGAGACTCCCATCTATCAACATCAAAGGCTGCTGGAGTATATCGAACAGCACAAGCTGCTGATGAGGTGAGTTTAATTGGATTTTTCTAAAATACGGTTATAAAACATTGAATACCTTGGCAGACTTCACCGCTTGACCAGCCGGACCATTAGTGCCGTGCAGCTGGTCCAACTGGGCGGTTGCGGCGCCACTCTTTGCATCATCGTCTCCTACGTGCTTTTCTTTGTCGGAGACTTCATCTCGCTGGTCTACTACCTGGTCTTCTTCGGCGTGGTCTGTGTGCAGCTCTTTCCTAGCTGCTACTTTGCCAGCGTAGTGGCCGAGGAGGTCCAGAGTCTGCCATACGCAATCTTCTCCGGCCGCTGGTACGATCAAACGCGACGCTATCGGGGCGACCTGCTCATCTTTACCCAACTTACGTTGGGGGACACCAACCTGGTGATGCGGGCCGGGGGCCTCATCGAGTTAAATTTAAATGCCTTTTTTGCCACCCTGAAGATGGCCTACTCCCTGTTCGCCGTTGTGGTGCGAATGAAGGGCAGATGAAGGCTCTGCCAGTGGCTTGTTAATTACATGGTGGAAGGATGGTCGCCGTTTCGTTATTGATTTTCTCCCCTGAAATTGGCCAAAAGTGGGGCAATCAACGCATTGCAAATGAAATTTCATTAATAGGCCCCGTCGTGCGATACGCAAATAAGCAGAACCGTTTGGCCCAGCTTCTGGTTTTCCGTCCGAACAATGGCACATTAAAGTGAATGAATTGTTTACGTAAACGTACAATCCGTATCCGAATCTGATTTCTGTTTGCGTATTTTGTTGTTGTAACGCCTGCATAAATCTGTATAAAATCAGGCTGCTTTGTATTGTTGTAATTAAAAATAAAAAATTGTAGGCCCATCAATGAATACGTTTGGTAGTTTTTATAATAATTTTAAGCATTTTAAGCAAAGGAACACTGGATTTCATTTTATTAAAATTTTCTTTTTTCCCCACATTTTATTTTGACAGAATTGTGGCAACTTAGAAGGACTGTCTTGGGGCACCCTAAAAGTGTGTACGTGATCCAAACATGTTTTCCGATGCTTAAGCCTTTTTTATCTATAGAATTTTAATCAAACTTGAAAGCATCGTTGTATTCATACAAAAATTTTAAGCAGCCCGAGGACGCACTGCCAGTTTATTAATGATTTTTAATTAAAACTCTTGCCAAGCGCGGTAATAATTGAATTCTGAAATGTTTCCGCCGCATTACTTTTGCTTAAACTGGTTGGAACTTAATGAAAGTACTTTGGGAATACCCTTATTTTAAAAGAACTTATTAAATATGTATACATATTTCTTTATAATTACATGTGAATTTTAGGGGTATATAGGCAAAAAAATATATATATTTGTTAATGTTTGAAGTCTTTACACATCTAAAATATGTTTGAAATGCTTGCGGTAAAGGACACCCTAAACTCTGTCCTATTGTTTTTTTAGTTTTAAAATGTTGTAATATTTATTACTAATTTATTTTTCAAAGCTTAGACACCCCTAGAATCCTTTAAAGCATATTTATCGACTTGGCAATCGTGCAAAGTTATTAAGCATTCCTTTCCAATTAATAGGTGAAATTAAAAGGCAACCGTGAATTAATTCCCTGATTCCAGCGTGAACATGATAGCTCCTCGAAATGGGAAATGCTTGTGCAACAAGGATATGCTGTCGTGGAAACGGAAAATATATTAAAAAGTATTTCACTGCCAGGTCATTGAGGGATCCTTTCGAGCAAAATGCAAATGACGATGGGCCGATGGCATTGCAGGCCGGTAAAGTGGCAAAAGGACATGGTGGACTGCATAAGTAACCAGGAAGGAGGCGTCGCACTCGGACTCGGGGCGCCAGCAAGGAGGTGTGGCCAAGGACACGCGTGAATTCACACCGTGGCCCCCTGGCAATTTATTGATGCCAACGCAACGATGAGTGCGTACAAATTGCCTGAAGTGTGTGGGGTAAAGGGCGGTACACTGAGGATTTATAATAGATTTTATTATTTGTAAACTGATATAATACATTTTATATTCATATTAAATATTAATTATAGTTATTTTTCTTGTTAGGTCTCTTTAATTTTGATTATTTCCTTTTGAAATAGTTTCTCCACTTTTAAAGTTTTTCTATATTTCTCTCAGTGCAGCGTGAGAATTGCGATAAGGGGTTGTGTCAGTTCAATTTGTCGCCAGCAGATGGCGCTTTCCTATCTGTCGAACACGCGAAAACCAGCAACCAAGCAGCCATTAAAATGTCCCCCCAGCAACACTTTTGCGTCATTATTGAAAGCAATTTCCCACGGCGAATAGAAAATCGAAAAACAAAGCAGAATCGAGAACGAAAGCGAAAAATAAAAATACAAAATAAGAATAAAATCAAAAGCACACACTCGCACACACTGGGGAGACAGACTGTGGAGTGGAGGAAGAAAATGCGACAAATTCCGGGGCTCAGGACGCAGCTTAGAGGCTCGATGCCCGATGCGCGATGCTGCGACTATTGCGCATACGCCACCCCAGGGAGCGACGGCACTCAAAATGCCTCCCGTCCCAGCCGATCCCATCCAGAGTTGGAAGGAGCCACCGCCGCACAGGCCCAATTGCTGGAGGTGATTTAACTTTTTCTGCCTGCCATTCATTTCCTTTTCAATAGCACAAAAGCACACACACAGACAACGCACACCGGCAGAGATGGCAGAAATATTGTTGGCATACTTTTTCAAGTGTTTCCTGCCTTCCTGCACGCTGTGTGTCCTGTTCCTGGCTCTGCTGTTTATTTTAACTTTTGGCATTTTCAGCGCCAACCAGGGGAATTTCGCCTGTCTGAAATAGGAAAGTAAAACAAAAAGCGGTTAAACAAAAATATGAAAAATAAATTGAAACACTCAACCGCCTCTCTAGCTGCCGCTGCTGCTGCTGCTGCTGCTGCTGCTCTGTCTGCCTATCCGTCTATCTGTCTATCCCCAGGAGGGTCTTCCACTCAATCAGAGCTTTGGCATTGGTGACATTGGGACTAAAAGCCAACCCCAGTTGTAAATAAAGCAGATTTGAGGTTTGGCCACCGTCCGGCCGCAGATTGAGTTGCTGTCACTCCAGCCAGAAAATCACAATTTTATTGCCGCATCGAGTCTCTGTATGCAGATGGCAGCAAGCAATCACATTTTTCATTGCATTCTGCTACTGTTTTTCCTTGTTGGGAAATGTCAACAAAATAGCTTATTTTAAATGCAAACTATGCTACATTTTTAATGAAGAGAAATATGTTGTGACAACTACAAGGCCTGGCAAAATTCGGACTGAATCTTGGTTTAACGAGATTAAATAAATATTTTCCTGAATTTATTTCAAATAAATACACTTAAAATTCTTAATTGCATAACTATTTTCGGGCCTAGTTAGTTGGTAGTTCTTTGCACATCATAGTAAACAAACACATATTTTTACATAATGATTTAAATATTTTTTTTTGTATATATTTTTCCCATCAATTTATATAAATTTACTCCAAACAAATACACCTTTAATTGCTACAAAAAACAAGCAACTTAATTGAAATCGCATTGGAAATTGCCTTGGATTATTTAATGAACGCTAATTCAGCAAATGTGTCGACTCTAATTGCCTTTTGGCAGTTGCAAATTGTGAGAAATTGCCGGGCGCACTTTTCCTTGCTGTTGCGAGTGAAAAAGTGAAAAATGATTAATTAGCCGCCGGCAAATTGGCACACAGACTAGGGATTTTCCGTGTACAACTGCATTGGGATTCATGTCGGAATTGGCGAAACTATTTTCCCATTCCACACGACCAACTCAATTACAACATGGCCGGCCGGTTGCCGCTGCCCATGCAATTTTTCCCAGCGAGCCTAAAAGAGAAAAACAAGCGGAAAACGCGCATCAAAGACAAACAAAGCCGGTGGCTAGAATGGGGATGTAATGGGAGACTCTGTGTGTGTGTGCGGTGTGTGTGTGTGTGTGCGGGAAAAGTGTCCACCATGTTAGCGTGTTGGGGCGGACAACCGAACTGCCGGCGCCTAAAACTATGCTTCGCGGAATGTATAACAGAGCGGATCAAGTCCGGCGGCTTTTTTTTCCGGTGCTCGGTGCACTAAGGGAAAATGAACGGAGAAAAAACACAATATTTAATTTTAAGTAAGTGTAAAAATAAAGAAATTAACATATAACATTTAAATTAATAATTCCTAACAAAAAAATAATAACAAACTAAATGGCTCAATTTTTGATAACAACTTTTTCTCATTTCATCCTTTTCACAATTAAATATTTATTGGTCCTTCGAGCCATATTCTCTAGCGCTTTATCTACATTTTTAATTAATTTATATTTTTTAACAGTATTTCCGGGACTATGATAATTAACACAAGAAAGACAAGCCCAATTTATATACTTGTTCTAAAATTGAAATCAACTCTATTCCGCAATTACTAGTACCTCCTCTTCATCCAATTTACCAATTAAGAAAATCTTTCAGAATGATAAATGATTTATGATATAAATAAATAGAATTTTATATATTTTTTAAACATAAATTTTATTTTCTTTAAGTGCCCTGTCGCTACTCCTGTATTTCAGTCATGCATGACAATTTTTTCCAGCCAGTTGCTTGTTTTGCTTTTGGTTCCTTTCGGGCCTGGGCTGGGTTATCCTCCTGTTATTGTTGCCGCTCCCTTTGTTTGGCTCACGTTGGTGATTCGCCTTTTGCCTTTTTTGTTTTCTGTTTTTTCTCTGTTTTTCTCCGCTCTCTGTTTTCATACGCACTGACACAGATGTTCTGCCAGGGAGGCTGCTGTGTTGTCTGTTAGTTACTTTTGTTTTTACAGCTGATAAAGTTAGCACGCTTGGCAGTTCCAGAGTCGCTTCCTAAGCCGAGTTAACTTGGCCCTATTAATAAATCCTGCACATGTACGAGTAGCTCAAAGGGAAGTGCTTTAAGGTTGAATCACATTTTGGGTTGCTATCTGCTTGGCCTTCATATGTCTTTTAAACTTTTGAACAACTTTTGTTGTTCGAAAAGTGATTGGTTCTAAGGTAGCAAAGTGTCCCTCATCTAATCATAAATCATGTGCACTGCGAAAGACCTTAGGGAGCTACGGAATTCTTCCCTCTGAAAACCACTTCCGCTCTCTGGCCCTGCACTTGCCATACATATCTCCAACACATCAGACTAGGGCTGTGGTGTAACTACGCATGCTGATGATAAACCTGTCGTATAATGAATCGAGATAATCGATAAAGTGGGCCCGGTTACAGGGGAAGTCCATTAGGGCCACCGTTCCAGCCTGGCGCCTCTCTTACTTATGGCCAGCTATCAAATTTCCTCTTTTTCCAACTATGTCAGGTAGAGCCGGTGCGAGTGCGAGGGCGACTATTTTGCAATCGGATCTCTGGGCGGATGAGGGATTACAAAATTTCAAATTCATGAGACGAAAGCGCATTGTTTGGCCAACAACTAGGCCCACCGGTGCAGCAGGCCGCCGCCCATTTCCCATTTCCAATTTCCGTAGGCAATGTCGCCTGACCGATTTCATAAGCGTCACCCAATTCCGCTCCCTTTACCAGGCCCGACTTTAGACCAGTAGGTGACTAGTTTGCTGCCGTTTGGCTGCAAAAGTGAATGCGCTGCAGTGTATCTCTGCCTCGGGGAAGGTCATTTGTAACCCTAACTAAACAAATTTGAAAGCTAGCAACCGTACGTATCGGGTGTGGTCTGGTTCTGGCGATGGCCCTTTTTTTGTACCTGTCTTATAAAAGCGGCCTGTGGGCGCTGGAGGAGGCATCAGTTGGCCATCAGCCGCAAGTGGTAGCAGCAGCAGTAACAACATCAGCAACACCAGCATCCAAAAAACAAATTACCAGCAACAAACTAGGCGAATACTTAACGTCAGCAGCCATGAGACGGGTAAGTTTTCCGTCAAAACCGCCGCCGGCTATAAATTTTCCCAGCTTCAGTGGTGTTGTGCTGCCATGTAAATCCAGCAGCCAAGTGGAAGTTGGTCCCATAAATCAGGATAATCAAAAATACAAAACGATAAAGGCCAAGGCGTATTAGGCCAATTTAAATGGCCCAAAGACATGACACAAAGCAAAGTGGAATCAACAAAGTTAGGTATAGAAAACACTTTTGGAAATTTTGACAAAATTTAGGAGTGCTTGGGAAGAAATTTTTAAAATTAGGAAATACAATTATATGTATCCTAAGGATATGAACGATAAAATATTATTAAAAAGTTGTTCATTAACAACTTAATTTTAGCATGGAATAAAGGTATAAATAAAAAGCATAAAATATTAAATAGTTTAAGATAAAAATCACTTTATCTATCAGAATTTTGAAAGGATTCACTTTAAATTTATTTGGATTAATAGATATCGGTGTATTTTCAGATTTTTTTTTAACTGTAGCCTGCATTTTTTCCTTACTTAAAAGCCTGACATCCTATACAGTCCGACACATAAAAATAAATGCCCAGAACTTTGCCTTTTGTCAGTTACATGAATCGCCTGTTGTCGTTTTTAATTTATGGCCCTTCTGCAAGTAACAAATAAAATGGGGAAATGGGAAAAGGGGAAAAAGGCCAAAAACGGCAACCAGAATGGAATGACAAATTGATGAGGCCAACAATGGGAGACTTATATATACGCTCCCGGAGCATTTAATCCGATTTCGACTGTGAATCCCTTTGATTGCAGACCTACTTGTTGCTCTGCCTGAGCCTGCTAACCTGCCATGTGGCCCACTCGGCCTTCCTGCGACCCCTCGATCTCAGCCAGCTGACCAAATCCTCCAGCCTTCAGCAGCAGCAGCAGCAGTTGCGGGGGGATCTGAACCGGGATGACAGCAGCGATGACGATGACTCCACCACCTTGGCACCCAATTCCAGCGAGGACTACGACACCCGTCCCCAGTACAGTTTCGCCTATGATGTGCGGGACACTCTAACCGGCGACGACAAGCGGCAGGAGGAGAAGCGCGATGGCGATCTAGTCAAGGGCCAGTACTCTCTCATCGAACCCGATGGCACCCGGCGCATTGTGGAGTACACCGCCGACGATGCCAGCGGCTTCAATGCCATCGTTTCCAAGCAGCGTTTGGACGAGCAGCAGCAACAGAGAATCACTACCTCCACTTCGTCTTCGTCCCGCTTCAACAGCCTCGAGGAGCTGCAGACTCGTCTCACTGCCCAGGCCATAGCAGAGGCGCAGTCCCTGGCCGAGGCCCAGCAGACCAGCCAGCTGCAGTTGGAGGCCCAGAGTCGCCGGGATTCGGAGAACCAAGCGCGAGCACAGGCCCAGCAGCTGATGGAGCAGTTCCAGCAGCAGGTGCAGCAGCAGGAACAGCAGCGCCAGCAGCAGGAGCAGCAGTTGAGGGATCTACAGCGGCTACAGGAGCAGCGAGAGCGGGAGGATCGGGACCGAGAGCAGCGTGAACGGGAGCTCAGGGAGCGAGAACAACGCGAGCGAGAGCTGCGGGATCGCGAGCTGCGGGACCGTGAGCTCAGGGATCGCGAGCAGCGAGAGAGGGAGCAGCGGGAGAGGGAACTCAGGGAACGGGATCGTGAGGATCGCCGCCAGCAGCAGGAACGTCGCCAGAACCAGAACCAGAACCAAAACCAGAACCAGAACCAGCGCCTGCTCGACCAACAGACCCTGCTCTTGGCCCAAAGCCTGCCGAGCATCCAGGCCACCGTGGTGTCACATCCGCCCACTCTGCTGGCCTCCCGCCTGCCCGCCTCTTCTAGCTCTAGCTCCAGGACCACCACCACTCTGCTGACCCGGGAACGCGACCTAGATGCCTGGCGCCAGCTGCCCAGTGCCCGCCTGACCATCGATCGCAGCTCCCAGCCGTTGATCCTGAGCCAGCCCTCCAGTGCCACCGTTCAGGCCCAGCTGATCAGTTCGCCCTTGCTCCTGGACTCTGCCAACCTGAACGGATTGATAACCACCCGCCTGAATGGCAATGCCGCCCGAGCTGGAGCCGCCCTGAGCTGGACCAATGGACGCCGCCTCCTGAACAACGATCTCTGGCAGCTGGAGAGGCTGGATGATCGCGAGGATCGTGACGAGCTGCGCTCCAATAGCGGAGAGCGGCGCTCTAAGAACTGGTAAAATCCAGGAGTCAAATGCCCAATTTCAACTGAACTCAAAGGAAACTCAACGCAGGACCTCAGCGATCTGATAAACGGACCACGAATATGTATTAGCGCGTAAGGATAAGATCGAATCTCGTGTTAACCTAGCCTAGAATCGGGGATTTAGGGAAAGCCTCACACTTACTCTCGCTTTCTGTCCAATTAACGCATACAGCAAACTCTGCCAAGAACTAACCCAAGCTCTAACGCTTTCCTTTTCTCAGCTAACTTAGGCACTAAGTTTAATTGTCTTTGTGTTACTTTTTAGTTAGTCAACTGCATCAATGTGAAAATGTAAAAAAAAATACAAGAATAAACAAGACGAGGGCAACGAAGTACGCATGCCCTTCAGCCATGAACTATGACTTGTTATCCTTTGGAATATGTGAGAACATGTATTTATTTTAAACAAAGAATGAGGCAATTTTCTGTTAAAAAAATCTGTGTAAAAAAAAATGGGTTGAGTGGAGTAACTTAATTTATGGCAACTCCCAATTAAACCTGACTTCGTCGCAGTTTTAAGAGCCATCAACAGGTGGCCAGGGATTGTGTCGCTTCACTTCTTCTGCCCAACTAACCAAAGCCAAGTTGACCCTAATCGCCTTTCATGGACTCTGACACTTTGGCCATGGATGCTGCAGTCCCGGCCATAAGTTTTTCTACCCACCGCCCCCAACGTTTTTCCGGGCTTCACGTGTGCTCACGCCACTTGGCCATAAAACCCCTGGAGCCAAGTTTCTTTAGGGCAGCAGGAAGCGGCAACAAATTTTTTAATAATAAACACAACGAGGAGAGAACGCTGCGAAAAGTTGGCTTTCTCCATTCCATAAACTTTGTCCCTGGTACACTTAAAAATAAAGTTGCAGTTGAGTGGATCCAAGGGGGAGAAAGGGGCAAAAGGTAGCTAGAGCTGCGTTTGGAGTCCAAGGCAATAACAACTTGGCCAAAAGGTAATGAAAACCGGTCAGCGGTCAGGTTCGATTAAGACCCAGTAACCTTGTGCTATTATTTAAGGTTTATATACATTGAAGAAGGTAGGGCTTAAGGATACTCGTAAATAGAAAAGCTGAAAATGATGCTGACTGGGATTCTATGGGTTGTAAGGTACAAATTAAAGTCACTTGGGTGTACACTAATCCTCTTGCCTCATTAATTTTAATGAATCCTGTAATTCCTTTAACTTGATTAGCTTCAAATCATTTCAAAATTCCCCAACTTCCGCTTACGTCAAAAATGTGACAAATTAAATATAAATTCCCAGTTTAAGTGACATCCAACGGCGGTCCCAAAGTCATGGTGAGCCCTGCCTGCATCCGGCGTCCGTGAGTCCTTTGCCGGGAAATCACTTAAAAGTTCATCAAGAGTGCAGCTGCTTGTTGTTTGCCATGCTCCCTGGGAGCCCTTCGGCCCGAAAAAAGGCAACCTGAAAAACTAAAAGAAGTGAAAAACAGAAAAGCTGAAAAATAGTTTGCCTCCGCTGCGAATGTCAAGTCCATGCGACGCAAACACAGAAAAACCAAGTCGTGGAACAGCTCACAAAACTAAACGAACTAAACCTAAGCCGGTAAGCGATTCCTCCTCCTCCGAGTTCTTCTGTTCCTCCTTTTTCCAACTCGAAAGCCTTTGCAACTTCTAATTTCCGCTGCAGTTGGCGGAAAAATGTTGACCATGCTCTAGGCCCAGACCAGACAGATACGACTTCTTAATTGGCCGCTGACCCATGGTCGCGGTTTCTTGCCGCTGAAGATTTCCATTTCACAGAAATCAAAGCCAACTGAAAAAGCACAGGGACCGGAAGAGGAAATAAATAATAAATAAAATAAATAAAATAAATTTGGCTTCAAAAATATATCTAATACATAATAATGCCAGGACACTTTACTTCTATTAAGCTAACTAGGTGTTTTATTAGTTTTTAATTTTGAAAAGGTCTTTTAAATCTTATGATCATACTTACACTAAAGCTTTAACTTCAATATTATTAAAGGTAATGATCTTAGTAACTTTGGCTATTTACGTTGCAAATAAAACCCCAATAAATATATTAACCTTAAAAACAACAGTTTCCGGAGATGTCGAAATCTGTTCTGCGACCTCTGCTGTTCCAGATCCAGCCCCTAATCTTTCGCCGGCTATGTCGCCAACCTCCAAAGGACGGCATCCAGCTGTCGAACACTGAACGCCCGCCAAAGGATCCACCGGATGAGGGCTATGAGCCGACAAGTGTTGACCATGATGGCATTGATGTGCCCGACTTTGTGAACCCCGCCGCATTTCGCCAGTTCAGCGGTCCGGATGAGCAACTGGGCCCTGGAGCAGGCAAGGCTGAGGAGTACAAGAATGGGCACTACTTTGCCTACCATCGCTTCTCGTTTAACGAGTTACTGACCCAGGCCACAGAAATGCGTGACGAGAGGCGCCTCGACGGCGGACTTCAGGCCTCTATGGAAGTGGATGAGGAGTCGGTGGCCCAGGAAAAACAGTTGAAAGTCATGAAGAAACTGGAAGCCGAGTGCGATGAAATCCTGGCCGGGCAGGCCAAGGAAACCGGAGCGGCCAAGAGTGCTGCCAAGGAGGAGACAACAAAGGAGGACAAGAATCTTAAGGAGAAGCAAAAGCTTGAGAAGAAGAAACTCAAGCAAAAGGAGATGAAGGAGCTCGAGGAGAAGAAAAAGAAACTTGAAAAGAAACTCGAGGAGAAGGACAAGAAACTTCAAGGAAAGAAGCTCGAGCAGAAGGATAAGCCTGAGAAGCAGGAGAAGCTCGAGAAAATGACCGAAGAAGAGCTAAAAGAATGGTGCCTAAAGAAAGAGGCAGCGATTAAAGAAAAGGAAAAACTGAGGTCAGAAATTAAAGGAAAGGAGAAACCAGCCGAGAAACGACTCCAGGATATGAACGAAGAGGAGCTCTTGGAGTGGTGCCTCAAAAAGGAAGCAGACATTAAGGAAATTGTGAAGGAGGAAGCTGAAAAAGCGAAGCAATGTTCAGAACAGGAAGCTAAGAAGAAATGAGCAGAAGAAGAAGACAAGACGGAAAGTTCAAAGGAGAAAGGGAAGAATAAAGCGGAAGTTAAGAATAAATGTACAGAGTAGGAAAAATACATGAAGCCAAATAGAAGTTTGCAGAAGATAATTAAAAAAAAATTATAAGGAACCTCTTGAAGAGAAAAAACAGGCTGAAAAGAAGGCTAAATGCGGTCCCGATAAGAACAATAAGAAAAGAAAATTAATAATGAAAACTCAGCCAAGGCAACAACCCCCTACAAAACCAACGAAGCAAACTCACCACAGATGTAGTACAAGTCCTCACTAAGACCACCACAGCAACGACTCAAACCCCACAAAGTTTTACAGCCACTGGCACCTCAAACTGTGCACTCTTTACGCTCGCCTTGAGATTCTTAACTTCAACTTGCAATTTGAATTGTTAATAAATGTGTATCAGAAATTCGCATAAAATCAATCAACACGCAACGGTTTCTTGAAAACTGGGGAGCCTAACGGAAGCCCCGAATCGGGAACGGGGTTGCTGCACAATTTCAGGGACAAATCTTCAGATAATTCAAAACAAAATCGAACGAGGAACGGAACTCGGGGATAGATCCGCCACGAGGTCGTCATTTATGTACTACTGCTTAAAGGGGTCTGGGAACTGAGAAATATCTGTTTTGCATTGATCTCTATGAACCGATAGCTAGAGTCATTGTCATCACGTGTACACCGCTTACTAATTAACGTTAGGAAATTCCCCAAAGCGAGAGAAATGCAGTACAATACGGGAGAGGTGAGAGAACGTCTCTCAGTCTATCAGGTATCTAGTTCCTATAACACTGGTATTATTCAATTGCCATATAATCAAAATAACTATCATTGCGTGTACTTCCCGATAAAATTTGATTTTATTGCCCTTTGGGAAGGTTCTTTCCAAGATGTGTTTAGGAAAGTAAACCAGGTTTCAGTGGCTCTTATTTTAATTTACACATCTCGAACTTAAACCTAGAACAACAATTTAATAACAGTTTAAATGGGATCATATTATATTTTTTACCATATACTAAAGTTCTTATCAAAATATAGTTTCCATTTTACTTTTATAATACATTTCCTTACTAAAGCATTTAAAAACTAATTAATATATTAATATTCATAATTAATATATTATTGAGAGAACGGACTTTTAACTTATACTTGACATAACTTATATTAATAGTTGTTATCTGGTGTGTCTTTAATAATTATATTTATATTCATAAATTCCGACATTTGTGGCAATCGAATTATAATTAATTATTATATTAAATTAAACCAATTAAGATTAAATATAATCTTCCTACTTTCTTGCCGTAACAATAATACACAAATTAAAAATCAACCTCAGAACTATCTTCAATATTTAATACACTATTTAATATACCATAAAATCATATTTTAGTCATAATAATTGTTTTGCTCTATGCATAGAGACGGCAAAAACGATCAAGAAAATACCTTTGAGCCGCCAAAAGCTGTTGGGCACACGATGCGCCTCGTTTTGCAGGCATTTAAGCTGAAAATTGCTGCTAAAATATTTGCACACTCCACAAGCTGTGAGCTGCAGTCGTTGGGGCGTCCTATGTGGTTGTTGGATCGCTAGTGTGTTTTCGATGGTGTTTTTAAGCCGGTGTTGTTCTTGTTGTTGTTGGTGTTGTTGCTGTTGCAGCTGCATTGATGCGTCGCCAAATGTTTACCCTAAGCCCATAACTGCAGCCTCTCCTTTGGCTCTCTCATAGGTGAATGGGACACTGAAACGAAATACGCTTTCCGACTTATAGCCTTCAATTAATTAATAATTTCATTTCAATTTATTCCTTAAAATATATAAGTAAATCTTTCCATGGATTCCTATTTAACTTATCTAAACTCGGGTGAACTTTTGACTTTAAACTAAATATTTTATAGTAAAATGTTCTACAACGTTTAATGGCTATTTTTTCCTATATTTATACGTTTTTTCAAGTGCAAGCTATTGCTCGCCGTGCTCTCGCTTGCGATCTATGCCTGGCATACAAAATGCATCTAATTTTGGGCCTAACGACAACTTGTCGCTTGTCATGGCCTCCTAGCCTGGGCTTCATTGCTGCTGCTGTTGTTGCTGGCCGTGTTGCAGACCAGTGTTGTTGCCGCTGCCTCATCATCATTTGCAACTGCTGGCAGGCAGCATCAGAAAAAGCAGCAGCAGCTGCCTCACTTGGGGATCAACTGGCGGAGATCGCCGCGCTTTATTTGTGCAGCTTTTAGCTGCGCCTCGTAATCGCGGCTCATAGATCAAAAAACACTGGCGAGCAAGACGCGTGCTAGCTGCCTCTCTTTCTATCTTCACAGAGAGAAAAAAAGGAAAATTAGGCAATATTTAAATGGGTGATTTAAGCCACATGATTCCATAAGGGTTTTAAAATGAAGAAACCTCTTTAAAACTATATTATTGAAACTGAAACAACCTTAAAATTTTGCCTAGTTATATAGTAGTTGTTCAAATATTCAAGTAATTTCTAGAATATTCAATTTCTCCTTGAAATTGTTAATTTTTTCCCGTGTACCAATTTTGCATAACATGGACAAGCAAGTTCCTTTTGTTTTATGTGAACCAAGTCCAGTTCTCATCAAGCTGGCGACCAAAGGAAGCGGGCAGGAGAGATCGCATTCCGACGCACAGCTGCTGTCTCTCTTGCCCACCCACGCCAAGCGAGAAAACAAAAATAAAGAGTTTTCCCACTGACCGAAATGACAAGAACTGCAATTCCCACAGTCGGTATTTTCCATTTTCCAGCCAGATTTCTATTCCGGCACACTCAAATTAGCCATCTCATTTTCGCTCTGATTAAAGGTAATTTTCAAATTCTCCCAAACCACCCTGCGACAACAGACAACACCGATTTGGAGTTAGAGGTGGGACTAGGTAAAGAGGTTTTTTCCTTAACTAGGTACAAGTATGAATTTAAATTGGGTAAATTTTGAGATTTAAAAGTGCATAAAATCGTGAAGGATATTTAGGAAAGGGAGACAACTAGATCTAGGTACATTAAAGTCCTTATATGTGTTCTTTACAGGTACAATTGAAAGTAATATTAGGTAAATAATAGCCTTAGGGTTCCATAACTTATAATAATTATTAGTAATAAATATTTATAATACATATATTAAAAATTAAATCATTATATATTTGCATCTAATCTTCATTATTATCCCCTTCTTGAACAACACTAAGTTACTTCAAATCTACTTTTAGTGGGTACATTTATCTTACTAAGGTACTTATTAAATTACTTAACTTGATGTAGAAAAAAAAAAAAAAGAATAGGTGCCTTTCCCATCTCTGACCACAACGACGTCTGCAACAGCAGGCGGCAACTTTGGCACTGCAATTTCGATTTCGCCTGTCGTCTATTTAATGATTTTAAATCGGAGCAGGCCCAACAACTTCCCCTCCGCTTTTCCGCCCCTCTCTTTCTCCTCGCACTTTTCTTGACTATTTTCTGCAGCTGTGGCTGCGGGAATAAAAAAAAATAAAGCAAAATAAGAAGGATAGGAAAATTGCCGAAACTAAAACCAGAACGCGTGCGCATTGAATTATGCAAAAATGTTAACCATTTGCCGCCAATCAATTTGTTTTCCCTGCCATCTGGCGGGATTTTCTTCCGTACCCAATGTAATGGAACAATGGCATGTAGATCGCATTAACAATGCCATTATTTTTACCAAAGGAAATATATATGTATAACTTCGTTTAAGTCTCGTTAGCAACATTGTTATGGAATCTATTAATAAAATTACGGCAGCTATGAAAATATACTTGTCAATTGTAAGTTAATTTCTGGTTTTATTATCTATAAGTGTTTAAATAATGCTTGCTATGGTAAAAATAAAAAAAAAACGAAAGCTAATTATAAGAAATTTTTAATACATCATTTAAGACTTTAATACCATGGTTAGTTTAACATTTCTTAAAAAAAACTATAAAAATGGCACTTGAAGTTAAATTGATTAATTTTGTATTTTTTGTACATAAATATTAATTAAAGATTTAAGTTTTTATGTTGCTTAAAATCATTTCAACCACTATTTAATAATGTATTTGCTATTAACAAAAGCTTCTGATAATTATTTCGTATTTTATGTGTTAGAATTCTTTTTTAAAGAATATTCTTATGTTGGATAATAATTTATATTTAATATTAAATCGTTTTTAATTAAAAATAAATTAGTTTTATATTGTACTGAATCAACTCCACTTAACTCAAAAATTTTAACAAGCGCCATATACATTTTTAAATTTTAATATGCTGAAATTTTAAACTTTAGATTCCCTAAACAAATAAATTTGTATTTTTTATTTGTCGAAGGATTGGATAAAGCTTCTTAATTTTACATTAATTTCTTCTAATTAATATGGACAACTTGTAATTTAATTTCCTGGTAACTTTGATTATATGTACTATTTTAAGCTTTACCATATATTAGGTCCTATAACCCGCCATTCTCCAGAAATTCCCTGAATTATTTAAAAGCCGAAGATCAAAGAAGCCGATGCCCGGGCCCAAGACTTAATTAAGAAGAAATTTCAATTGTGCCTCCAACTGCGACTTATCAGCGCAAAAGGTGGCCCATAAATATGGGAGTGAGTGTGTGTGGAAGTACGTAGCTGACAAACAGGAAGCATCATCATTATTATTTCCCCTGCAAAGAACTCAAGCGGAACTTGGCCAGAAGGGAAACATGGCTCAGAACAGCGAAAAAAGAGTTCTGTGCAGGAATTTATTTGATTCTTGCTTTGGCAGACTGCAGAATTTTCAGCAGACCTGCAAAATTTATGCATGACAAAATCATTGAAGCGTTTAGGCCCCAAGAGAAAGAGGGGAAGCGAGGTAGGGTGGTGGGGACAGGGCCCTTGGGCAGAGGATTGAGGGAACCTTCTCACACTTGCAGGTCCCGTCCATTGTAATGTGTTGTAATTTGTTGGCGTTGCTGTTGTTAGTGCTTCCTCTTTGGCATACTTAGTGCTAAGAGAAGAAAAAAAGTTAATTATCTTTTTTTTCACCCCTCATCTCTCCCCCTCTCTTTTTTCCCGCTTCCCACTTCCCGCTCTTTTTTATCTGTATGTGAAGCTCTTTTTTTAAGAAGAAGCAGTAGTGATGGCCGGCCCAACAGCTCCATGGGCTATTATCCATGGGTTTTGTGCTATTCTCCGGGAGATTGGTACTTTGTGAGTTCGTTTCTTCTGCCATCCGCTTGGGTCTCGAACTTGAAGGGAATACGAAGCGGGTTCATTGAACTGTTAATTGTGGGCAAAAAAAAAGGAAAAGAAAAGAAACCGACAACTCTAGGCGGTGTGAAAGGTGATTTTTCAAGGCTGCCTCCATGTCCGGCCCTCAGCTCTCTTTCCCCCATATATTTTTCCAACATTTTTGAAAGCATTTTTTCTCACTCGATATTTATGAATTAGATTGTTTTTTGGGGCTGGCTCTGCGGCTTGAAGTGCTAATGAGTCCCGGCGTTTTAATAATTAATTAAAAAGAGAAAGAACAGGTAAGGTTTCACATTGAGCAACCGATTTAATGCAGTTCACATTAACACATTTATAACTTTTGATTTTGATTTGGATTCTGATTGGATGTTCAATTCCCGCACCATAGATGCCACTAAGAGATCACGGGTTGTTTAGAAATAACCCCGTGAATTCTTCCAGTGCCATTAACTGTGCCGAGATGGTTTAACACTCTGCAAGATCTTAGATCTTGTCTTACAATTTCTTTGATTTCACTTGAATTTACAGCTTGTACTTACCTGCAGAATTTCGCAGGGCTTCCAGACGTGATACCTAAACAAAGACAGGTATAAAATCTTCGGCAGCCCGAAACGTAATCTCCACTTGAATCAGTCACAACTTCCGTCATTCTGGGAAGCCAAAAGCTTTGCTCTGTTTTAAGGCCCGAATTCTCCCACAAAAGGAGGGGCACTAAAACCTGAACACCTCGCAGACTTCTATCCCACGTTGTTGGCCAAAACACTGTCCCGAGCAGTTCACCTGCTCGGCCAACTTCTCTGATAAGCTTGCTTTGATCTATCCCACGATTTAATCAAAAACGCAAATTATTCTTCTTCTCAGGTTCAACCGCGGAAGTGGCTTCTGCGCCATAGAGATGTATCTATATATAGTATATATCTTCAGAACAGCTCGTTCCCATTCATTGGGGGCATGCGTGGGAAATCCATGTTGCATGTTCCACGACTCCAAACTGCGGTTGGCCGCATAATTTGCTGTGAAAATCATTTTGCGGCTGCGTGTTGCATAAAATTACAATTGAATTTTTTTTTGTTCGCGACTTCTTCTGCTATGCGGTACGAGTATTTTCCATCTTGTTTGCGGCAGTGCAGAGCCAATTAAAAATTATAATGGGTAGGATAAACTAATTAGGTAGCGAGAGATTAAGAGCATTTCCATGCTCTACTTGGGAAAAGAGTGGCGAAATCTAATGGGTATGTATTAAAAATAATTATACATTAATGTTATTAAGCCGCCAATTTAATGGTAGAGTCTGCTTGCTTATATGGCCTTCCAGTTTAATAAAATATACGTAGTTTGGGTTTTGAAATCTTCCTGGCTTTCTGTTAAATTAAAAAAATACTTCTCGGATCTTCGAAAATCTCTCCTTAGGCCAAATTGACTTGTCGTTGGCCCAAACAAATTGTAACAACAAATTGCTTTGGACATCTGTGACCCCTGTGGGACCCCTCATTATGGGGGGCTATTTCGTCTCGGGATCTCTGGGAAAACGTCGCCGGTCACGAAGAAAGCTCCGATTTTGTTGCCCAAGTCTACGGTCTCGTCTCGTTCCGTTTCGTTTCATTTCGTTTGGTTTTTTTCCTCCTCTTTTTTTTTGTTTTAGGCCAATTTATGCAAATGCCAAATGCTGCTCCACTTGAGGTAATTGCCACTCGTTTTTTTATTCGATTTTTTGTTGGCTTGCTTATCAGGCAACGAACGGTAAATCAGTACGTCAGTGGCATAGACATGCCGCGCATGCGCCGTGAGGCGACAGCCATCAATCAAATCGAGTGGCCGCGCAATCAAAATACGAGAAACAAACTCGAGCCGAATAAACAGTTAAAAATCAACAGCTGCCTGTGTTTCTTTTTTTTTAAGTTTTTTTTTAGATTTGTCCGGTGGGTAATCGCGTGTATCTCAAACATGATTTTTAACGACAAATTTACGCGTTTAATCTCGACAACGAAATATGCAAATGTGAGCGGGACGCGGGAAATAAAGGCCAAGGAGCGGCGGGAAAAAGACACAGACCAAAAAGGAGGACGACGAAGATCTGTTGGATTGTTGTTGGATTTTACGACTCGCATTCGCCATGTTCATTAGCGCCAACACTTGACTGGCGAACTTGAGAGCCAAGAAACTCTTTAGTGTTTAAGTGCGTTTCATTAATTGAAATGGTCAATTTGTAGCCAGCAGATAAGAGAGAGAGGAAGCTGTAAAAGAAGAGGCGGCTGTTCATCGCAGATGCTATTGCCAGTCGTTCGTTCGGGTTGCCCTAGATGGCCAGACAGCCATCCGGAGGAGTTTGATAGTTCTACTACACTCGGTTCGGTCCAGGTCTGTCCAAGTCTGTCCTGTGTTCCGTCCTGTGCTCGTCGAGCTCCCTCCTGCTCCGTCCTGTTCTGGCTGGCGCCAGCCAAGTCCATTCATCAGTCAGCCAGTCGATGCCGCGCCATGGTCAGAAAATGCATATGTAATGTATTTATTGAGTTTCCAGGAGACGAAGTAGATGTACTCTAGCCAAACAACCGGAAGTTTAAGCATAGTTAAAGGTTTATGATATTTTTAAGGTACCTAGAAACTAACACAAGGAGGAAATTGATTAATTAGTAAGTCCTAAATTTAAGGGAGAGATTTTTTTTCCCTTTTAATGACCTTAATAATTGTATATACCAAGCCAAATAATCCCTCAAAATAAACCACCTTAGACTGAATACAAAACGCTTTTTCAAAGCCCCATAAAGCTGTCAAAATAGTTGTAAGCACCAATTAATATTTTTGTAATAATTCTAGGGTATATTATTACAATGATTGATGGCGAAATCAGAGCCGAATACAATCGAGAACGAGTGGGAAATGTGATGCCCGCTTCCGTTACGAGTCCCGTCGAGAAATCGTGGTAACCCTCGTCAAAGTGTGTGTGGCGGCTAACATACATATGGATAGACAAGTCATGGTCATGGCGACAAAACCTCTCTCCCAGCTCTCGGCTAACTCCGGCAACGGTAAGCGGTCAACGGAAATCCCCGGAAACCCCCTTTTGGCCGGGACTCTAACTGTTTATCTAGCGGATTGATACTGGTCTTCTGCTCTCTGCCCCTCTGTAAGCTGCAGCCAAGACTGCCAGTCAGTCAGTGACGGCTTTCCTCCCACTTTTTTGTGGGTTCTTCCCAAAAAAAAACAAAAAGAATGAGAAAAGGTGATCTACAAACTACAAAAAAAAAACAAACGTATCTTTGAGATCTCGGTTGGTTCTAATTGTCCAAGATGACAATGCAGATTGCGTTGGTAACGGGAACAGCACGCACACTCCAACCAGAAAATAAATTCACGCTTTATACAATTGGGGTGAAAAGAATATATAAAGAAAAAATTTAAAAAAAAATATTTTTAGTAGTCAAAATATAAGAAATCTTAATTAAGCTAATAGCTTTAATGTTCATACTATTTTTGGAGCTTAAAATATATGCCTCAATCATAATCAGAATTGCTAATGCAAGTAAAATAATAAACCTATTACGAAAAATTAATTTGTTAACTTGGTCATTGTTAATTCAAATTAAAATTAAACAATTACAAATTTCTCATTGTAAAATCAAAAAGAAAAATAATTACAAGAAGCTAGTCACTATTATTTTGACCACAGCTGTCTGTAAAAGAAAAAGACGAACCAATTGTTGTTGTTATTACCAGAGAGCTGAGTCCGAGTCGAGTCCAACTGGAAACCAATTGGCATTTCAATCACGCATCAATCTGGCACGTTTTTATGATGCAGATCACAAGCCGAAGCGAACGCTCATGATCATGTTGCCGGTTTTCTTTCTTTTTTATTTTTTTTTTTTCGCTCCCCTCTGATGACGAGGCTTTGGGGCCTCGGCCAAGACTCCTTTTTGAAAAATGAAATTTTTATTGGTCGGTTAAGTTTTCGTTACATTTCGTGGATTGTTATAAATTTCATTGATAATTGCCATATATTGATGGCATGATTATGTGCATGATTGTCTGATTGTTACTGTTTCGTTTGGTTTGCACTCTACGTGCGTGGCATATGCACTGCAAAAATATATCTCATTTTCCGTTGATCTTTCCTGGCCTCCATTCCAACCAACCGTCCGCATCTCGTGCTCTGCGAAATTGTTTTCGACGAAAATTGTTGCACGAACCCCGACGGCCAGGAGGTGGAGATATCAATATGGGGAATATGTAACGAGGATATTTCTGTATGTTGCCAGCGAATATATGCAGGTACGCAAGTCGGTTCTTATTAGCCATATATAGGTCAGCAGCCCCTGGTGCATGCTGCTTGATTGAGTTGCAAGAAATGAATTTTATCTCTAGATAATTCGAATTTCTTGCAATGAAATTAAATAAGTTTGTAAACGAAATAAATTTCTGGGTGGCAACTTGCCCTTTCTGGTGTCGTTTTTATACCCTTGCAGGGTATTATAATTTCAGTCAGAAGTTTGCAACGCAGTGAA
>JAEIIJ010006214.1:0-33229 GCA_018904815.1 Drosophila ogumai
ATCTGCAAGGGTATACAAACTTCGGCGTGCCGAAGTTAGCTTCCTTTCTTGTTTTTGTGTTGTGTTCTAAAACTGAAATTAAAACCTGTCAGAATTGTCATTGGCACACTTAAATTCAGTTTCCATTTAATTGGTTTTTTACTCCGCCCCGTTTTTCATGGAAAAATAACATAAATATCGCTGGGCTTGATGACTTAAATGCCGTCTAAGTGGTTAAATTATGGAATTAAAATTTTAATTGGTCGCAGGTTGAGGCCTCTCCACATTTAAATTAAAAAGAAGTGTATTTATGAGCGTGTGTAATAATAAATGTGTGGGGCTAAATTGCTTTATAAATAAGCAATGAGCTGTGGGCTTTAATTGCGATTTGGGTCGATGCTCTGCCAGGACTGACCTTTAAGCCGTAAATAGTTGACTGGGCATATGGTTGGGGTCTAAGTTCAAGGATATTCGAGGGGTTGCTGGGAGTTTTAAAGCGCCTCCGACAGGCGAAAATGAATGGGTTAATCAGGGCAAGTCAAGACTCGCCTACGCAAGGACTCCTGCACGTACGCCAGGACTCACGATTTGCAGCTCATTAGCAGCCACAGACTGGACACATGTCCAAACTACCAAGCGGGCTCTAAATCACTGACACGACTCGCCGGGCCTTCGATTCCGCTGCCCGGCTCAATTAGTCAACAATTACCAGCGACAATCCAAACTGCTCTGGTCACCGGTGGAGGAGCCCAGGACGAGCACGAGGAGGAGACGCAGCTGGAGGCCCTGGATTGAGCGTTGTGCGACGTGGCAGGGTGGCCTATCTCAGGTCTAATGGCTTATGAGTAGTCACGTGCCCGGGATGCCAATGTACTCTGTACTCCTTGCCACAGCCCAGTCTCCTTTATCCAACTCCCAACTCTCGACTGGCTTTTCCCCTTTGCTCGCCTGTCTATCATCGTGAGAGACACGGCAAGTTTTCTGCGCAAATTTAAATAATTATACAGGTATTAATCTGGCAGATAATTTCCTGCTTTCACAGAGAGAAAAGGGAAACTTAAAGAATTTTTATAAATTAAAAAAAATGCAAACTTAAACAATTTAATAATAATGGTAAAAAGTAATAATTAAAGTAATTATTCTGGTTTAAATACGGTAAATTATTTCCTGCTTTCATTGAAAGAAAAGCCAGAATTTTATGGTAAAAGTTAAAACAATTTTATCAATTTATAGAATGCAAAGTACAATCTACAATATTAAAAATAATTCTTATTTGAGTTAGTTTTAAAAAAGACATAAAGCCTCAAAAAATATATATTTAGTTCTTAAAGTTTCCTCTTTACTTTTTTTTTTAAATAATATTTTAACCAAGAATGTTTTTCGAGTGAATAGCTGAAAATCTCTGGCAGAAAACTGGGCCTTCACACCGCTTAGCGGTTGTGGTCCTGTTCCCGGACCATATCCTGCCATATCCTGCCAGAACTCAGCCGCAACTCTGGCAAGCTCACCTTGTTAATAAAGTCAAGTGAATGCGCTTAATCAACACGTGAGAGGAGCGGAGCCTGGCAAAAGGATGCGCCCGACTTCCTGTCAGATGCAAATATGCCCACCTACATACACACTTTTTTTTTCTGAAGAAAAATTAATTAAATAAACTCGTAAACTCGGGGGTACTTTTGTGCAGCTGAAAAAGAAATTTTCCGTTTCATTTTGTTAAGGATTTTCCATTCGGCGTCTTTTCTTTTTGTTTGTATTTTTTTTTTATAATTTTTTTTATGCCCGTCAAAAGCCGAAAAAACGCGTCGGTCGACGGGCACAAAAGCCAAACTCATTGCCATTAAAAACGCATTATCCTTTGTGCCTTTTTATGACTTTTCATTTGAAGAGCCCGTGGAGAGGCCGATGGCCCTCCTGGTTGCGTGTTTATTTGCTGTCGAGCTGTAAAAGGAACTCAATATGATAATGCATACATCCAGCTGGCAGAGATAATGCCCAGCAGCAGCAGCATCAGCCATATATATAAACTCGCAGCCGGATAAATCTAATGAAGAACAATCGCATAACTCATGGCCAAGACAATATTAAAACGCGCTTGCCAAAAAAAAAAAGCCCAGAAGCCTAAGCAAAGGCAAAATATTTACAAAAAGAAAGCCCAAATCTGTTGTTGTATTTCAACTGGGATTTGCCAATTTAGGCGCCTCTTTTGCGATTGTCTGCCAAAAAAAAAGGCTTACATTGGGATTTTTATTTGATTGCTCAAATGAAAGCAGAAAGCCAAAATGGAAAATTGCTTTGAATCTGGAGAGGAGCCGAGCCTGGAGCCTGCCGAGGAATGCCGCCAGCCCCTCGGGGCGCTCAAGAGTGGGAATAACTCGAGTATAATCATTTACAATGCCGCCCAAATGGATTGCCATCGAGAATTGAATTATCCGCAAATGGCACCCAGTCAAGGGGGCCGCCTCGATAGCGCTTCGGGAATTATAGTTCAACGATAACAGTTGAGTGATTAATGCAGTCGAGTAAAATGTTGCCAGTTATTCGAATGATAAAGGGAGTTATGTAGGTTTTGGAGGAAATTATAAATTAATAGGAGTTGTAAAAGGGTAAGGAAATTAATAAAATTCTGAGAAAAGTTATCCAATAGTAGTTAGTAAATATATATAAAAAAAATATTTTTTATGACTTATATTATGACAAAGATTTTATATCATTATCATAAGTATTCCATCAAAAATTAAATAATCCATGAAATCGATACAAATTTAATTTATAACTATTTTAAATTAAAAGAAATTTTTCCTTTATTATTATTATCTTTAATAAAAGTATTTCCTTTCCCCAAAAAGCTTCCCTACAACCCATATAACCCCACTCGAAACAACCCATAAAGCTTAAGTTTATTGCCCAGCCCCTTAAAGTAATAATCGAAATAACCATCAGAAACTAAAAATCACATAGAAAATTCCATTAAATAAACTCCTTTTTCAAGTGGTTCCAATAAGACAAGGGCTAAATAATCCCAACCCTTTCGACTTACTGCAGCAGCTGCTGGCCCCAGAAAAGGGTTCAAAAGAGGAAATCCATAAGCCAGAAACCCCAACCTCGATTTGGGGGACCCTCGTAGATCTCCCTAGTCATGGTAGTTTGTGAGATTTTCTCGGATATTCTCTCTGGGGGGACTGTGGCACGTGCATTGAACCCGGCAAATTAAAAACAGCATAAGTAATGGGACTGGGAAAGCGCCTGAGAAATGAGGGGAAAATGAAAATTAATCGACAACGCATATGAATTTATAATAATAAAAGAAAAACATACACACACACGCGAGAGAGCATTTCCTGCAGCTGACTATCAAATAAATTCCCCGTACAAAAAAAAAGGGCCAAGACGCCATTTCCATTCATAATTCACAAGCATAAATTCTGGGGGGAAGGTAGCCAGCCCGTTACTGGGGAGGAGTAGGGGGAGCACCACACCTGGCTTGTTTTTGGCAGTCGGGTGTTAACGTGCCACGTAAATTCCAGCTAACGATGCACTTTGCACTGGCAATCCCACCTGCGCTGCCACAATCAAGTGCAATTCATTTTGGCCACGTCAGCAGGCTCTCCGGACTGGATTCGCACACACACGTGCGGGATGAAGGTCTCTTTTCTTGGCAACTTGGCTTAAAGTCACCTCAGGATAAGAGGCCTAAAACTAAGCCACAAAATGAAACTATTTTAAGAACAAATATTAGGTGAAACAAATATAAATAAATATAAATACCTTTTTACCGATAAAACTTCTTTCTCCAGTTAAATCCTTTTTACTTTCACTTTCATTGGCAGCTTGCCTCATTTTCCAACCCTTCTTCCCTGTTTTCCCATTTGAAAAGTGAAAGTAAATAATTTATTTTATAAATTCCCAAGTAGGATTAACACGGCAATATGCAGATTCGCACAGCTCAACCCTAAAAAAAAGGGTCAAGGCAAATTTTCCAGCTAAATTTTAGGGGTCCGGTCAGTTTGTCAGTGGGATTAACACAGTTTTCGCCTGTGCTAAGCCTACGTATATTTATATAGTTCTTCCTTTTTTTTCGGGAAATTAAATTGAGTCTGTTTCTTTATAAATGGAAAAACATTTCCAGGCACTTGGCAAGGCATTAGTCCAGACATGGGACCAACTTTGTACACACATTTGCACATGCAAATTTGTTTTCTCTTTGTTGACAATTATTGAGCAGATGACAAATGTTGTTCGGGGGAAATAAAAATTTTTTGAGACCTTTATGGGGGAAAAGAGAGTTGATGGATTGACTTGGCAAGGTTTTGGGTGGAATCTAAGGTTTATTGAGGCAGTTTATTAAAGAGACACGGTTATTGAGAGACTTAGATGATGAGGAATCCAGTAATATTCCCTAGACTAGGCTTACTGCTTGACAAAGCTAATTATATGAATGTTTGTTGATCCCGAATGAAGCCCAAAGGTTGACATTCAACCAAGTTGCAGAGTTTCCCCCAAAGGTTGTCGAACAACAAGTGATGGGCTTCCATTTCAGGCTTCCACAAACAAATGATCATTGCATCTTATGTCAGGGCAGTGGCACTGCAGCAAACAGACATGGAGCGGAGCAGTCATGCCAACTATTATGTACATTTTACTTACACTTCCTCGTTACACGTCCTGCAACAGCCACCACCAACACTTGTGCATGTGCTAACTACCGAAACAATGTCTGTGTCTGTGTCTGTCTCTGTGTGGAAAAAGCAAGTAGTACTAGCAACAATGCCGGCGATGACGATAACGATTTGCAGTTACATGTGTTTTTCACCATTTCCCGAACGAGTCTCGATTTTGGGGCTGTCTGACACATTGACAGCCATGAACGAGAAAGAGAGATAGCGATGAGGTTAGGGGTCTGGACTAGGGGAATACCCTCTAATGGTTGATAGTAGGGAATATTTTTAGATTAAAAAAAGAAGTGCCTTAAATACAAGTTTCAAACTTGTGGCACTTTAAGTAAGTAAATAAATTTATAAATAAATAAATAATACATATAGGGGAAATGTTTGATACATCCTATCGAAAAATTACTTATCGGTACAGTAACGATATATAAAAATCAATAAATCGTTACCTCAAAATCAAACGATTAAGATAAACGATAACCCCCTTTACGCTCTCCACAAAAAGTATAGACAAGCGTTTGAACGGAATAGATAATGCAGAGCAAACGCTGGCAACTTTACGATAGCGTTAAATTAGACATCAGCTTGGCAAAGTACACACACACACACATCCAAAAACACACACTCAGTGGAACACACACCACACACAGCACGGGCAATCGCTCACACAATCAACAACATTGATGGCCCGTCGAGTTGCCAGATGGCAAAGTCGCAGCCATAGCCGATGGCCCTTGCTTATCAAAGAGGTAAAAGTGCACTGCGATTTAAAGATATAAAATATAGAAAAAAAAAGAAACAAGTGCACTGTGATTAAAAAACAAAGAATATAGCAGCTTTAGCTACCTTATCCTGAACAGTAAAAATAGACAACAATAGAAAATTAAATATGAGTAATTTTTACCATAATCTTAATGATTTGTCAAATGTTTAAATGCTAAAATTAAATATTAAAAAAGGGTAATGAAACCCTCATTTTCCCTCAGTGCTTTTTGGCAGGCATATAAGCAGAAACAACAAGCTAGCTCCCTGGCGCTATCGCTTTAACTATCGCTATCGCCGCGCGCTTCATGTTGTTCAACGCCTTGCAGCTTGCTGCAGTCGACAACATTGCCGCTATCTTACACACAGTGGGCGTGGCCCCGCCCCCTTGATATGGCGTATGGTTGGAGGCAGACCCTGCACAGTGGGCGTCACGCGTCTAGCCAGCACGCCCACGGTGCTCGTTTACATGACGCAATTGCCTGGCATTCATAAGCCATTATCAGCGCCAAGTCATCGGCAAGTCTTAGAGCAAACAATGCAGCTGCCATCCATCAACCGGGCTCTGGTTATGGCCACAGCTCCTACTGCTCCTCCTGCTCCTCCTGCTCCTGCACTGCAGTGCATATATGGCCTTATCATTTCCAGGACGACACAGATCTGCCTCCATGTCTCTTTGGCCCGCCCAAGATGTTTGACTTGCGGCGGTTTATGGCTTTATATATATAAACATATATATAGAACGAGTGCCGGGCCCACGCACTGGGTTGCAACAATTTCCAAATAGGACAGAGTTGAAACAAGAACATGATGTTTGAAAGGGTTTTTAAAAAGGCTAAGGAAATACTCTATAAAATTGAGTATATATTTTAATTATATAAAAGGGTTGTCATAGATTTATTCAAGTTAATTTATGACAAGTTTTATACAAGATATATTTTAAGATATATAAAAAATACTTAAGAAGTCCTAGAATTTATATGAACCTTTCAACTATTTATAAACAATTTTTTTAATAAGTAACAGGGAATCCCACCTAGATAACTTTAATCTCTTGTCAAGTCCCTCGAGCACCGTGACGAATCGCTAAATAAATATTGAAAGATTTTTTTGTCCGCCAACGGATAACAATAATCACACATTTTTGTTAGCCGATATTTGTCTTTGGCAAACGCCGTCACTTATCAAATATGCCGCTTCTGGGCTACTGTATAAATATATTTAGAAATAAACTTTGCCATGCGTCAAAGTCCCGTGAAATGTTCGGTGGAAATTCAAAATGAAATTCTGTGCCAGGATCGGGGGAGGCAACAAAAAAGGACCTAAAAAAGTGGCAACAGAAGCAGCATCAGCGAATAAAACTTTTGGCTGTTTTTATAAATGTTTATTTAGCGCAAAGCAGCAAAAGTACGAGCGATTTCATGGATAAAGGACGAGCCAGGGAGGACGAAGGGCAACTCTGCCAGAAAGGTGAATCAAGGAGGACCTTTTGTTGTTGCGCGGTATTTGTCTTAAACAAGGATATAAAACAACAACCCTGGCGTTGAGTTTTCCTTTCGGCTGTCCTTTTTTTTTTGTTGCTTCTCTCTTTTTTCCCCGTGCTCTTTGTGCCTTCAACAATAATTTTGCTACTTAGACGGATTTTTCTATTTGTGTATCAACGTTTTATTTGCTGACAGGTGTAAAATTGCTTTAGCTCCACGGACTTTAGTCCGAATTCGACATTTGGCAGGATTTTTCTTTGTCTTCTTTTATGGCTTTATTTCAGACAGAGAGCAGGGGAAAGGGAGGAGGGTGAGGAGTGAGAGTAAAGGATAATTGCCAGGCGCCAGGCAACAGAAGCGATTAGTTTAATAGTTGGCCATTAATGCTGCTGCCTTGGCAATCATTCGATTTGTATCTCATTGCCGCATTACGCATACGCCATGTTGTCCACATGGCTGGCATTAATCAAAGCGAAAAGGGGAGCCCACGCCTCCTCCTCCTCCTCCTTCTTTATACATATATATTTTTCCTACTCTTTCATTTTCTCCTATTTTCCATAATAAATATTGTCTGCTGCACTTTTCCGCGTGCCATACTCTGTGATGGGAAAAATATTTTACACATTTCTGGAGCGTCAGGGCCAGATGGAGAGCGCACATCTCTCCTTCAACCTCCTGGAGGCTCTCAGTTTCCTCCGTGTGCGAGTCCTTCAGTGCCAGCAATTTCCCCGTGTTTGCTTTTGGCATGCACGTGCAATTTTTTCCCATTTCCTTCGTCTATATCGAATATGTTTTGATAAATATGCACAACTTGAGTTTTTTTGAAGTACGACAAGGACTGGCTTCGCTCTCTCCATCTATCGATCCGGGGTCCTTGCTGTTTGCCCAATTTGATTGCTCAAAGTTTGGTTCTGGCCATGTGCAATTTCTTGTGAGGCTGTTGCCAACTTCAGCTTGTATTGACCATATCAATAAATTGCTTAGAGCCAACTTTAGGTTGTTTGCTTGTTGAGGGTTTCGGTTTTCTTATTTTCCGGGAATTATTAAGGTATCAAAATACTTTAAGGAATTGAGATAATTGCCTAGTTCTTGGAGATCACGTTTCGCTTTCAGGAAACTCTACATAATAATTAAAATGGAAACACAATGTCCTTCGATTTCAACCACTTAGGCAGTAATAAAACAGGCCCCTCGCAAATTATGAACCAATAAAAGAAGGGGCATAATAAAAATAAACCGAATTATAAGCTCAGCTCAGCCCAGCTCGAGGAGCCAAGCCAAGATGCAGCCAGCAGCCGGAGTAATTTTTGACTGAAATAATAAAATTAAATGAAATTCATTTCAGATTGCTGCCACACAGCCAAGGCAGCAGCGGCGGCGGCAGCCTCGCGCCAGTGTTTATTTAAAAAAATAAATTACGTTTTAAAAGCATCATAATTCAACGAAAACATTGCCAAGCAGGCAGCCAACAAGCAGCAAGGAGTAACGAGCTGGCAGGACGAGGCTCCGTGGCAAGGACTCGTCTTCGCCTCGCTGGAAATTCATTAAGCATGTTATAAATGCTTTAAATTTATAAGTAATTGTAAAGGTTTTATGCGGTTCGGAACGGTTTGAACGTGTTTATCATCCCGAAAGCTGTGTGAGAGGGCCAGGCATCTCGCAGTAATTTATTTAAGAGCCAAATAAACCCGAGAGTCCGTCCATCCCTCGCCCCACGGCAAACCGTTTATCGCAAATAATTGTTGGCAAATATTTGCTTAAGTAACCTCATTCGGGACACCAGAAATTCGAGTTGGTTTTGCGGCTGCCTTAGTTTTTCTAATTGAAATCCCCACACCCCCAATCAAACTTCGTCATCAAAGCTAATGTGTTCGCTTAAAGTGATTTGTTGGCTTTCGTTTCGAAGGAAATGTTGTGTTCCCATAAAATAGTTGTGGCGCACATTAAGCATGCGCCCCGAGGCCATTGCTTTACTCAATTTCAAATCAAAATATCAATATTTACTTGTCCAGTTTCAGGAAACACACACACGCGCCGTCTGAGGCTGTGTAAGCTTATCTATTTGGATTTATTACAGCCGTCGTTGTTGTTGCTTCTGGCTGGCTATCAAACTATTTGCTTATTTATTGGCATCGTATTGCCATTGTAAATAATACGTCTGATTTGCATATCGGACGGGGCATTTCATTAGGCAAAACTGCGTATTTTGTTGGGGAGGAAGATGGTCTGGAAAAATTTTATAGTATATGCGTTGATTAATACCCTGGATCTACCATAAATTCTAAACTATTAATTTTCGCACCAGAAAAGATTCTTCGACTTGATCACCTTTTGATTCGCCTATCAATTACCAACTCTTCGATAACTATCAATAATCATAAATCAGGAAATTAGAAATATTTCTGATTAAGAAATTCACTTAGCCAAGTTTCCCCCTCAATCATAAAAGTGCCTTGCCTTGCCTGGGGAGAGAGCATTTGATATATTCGCCTCTGAACTTTTGCCAAATTTATGTTGAAGTATTTCCTGAAGCATTCCAGAAATTAATGGCGTTACTTTTAAAACCTTTTATACACGTCAGCGGGAAACGAAGGAAGCCGTCGGGAGCCCACGCAAGGCAGAAACTCGTAAATTTGCGAGCTATAAAAATCAATATGTTTATGGCGAAAAGTTCGTGTGTGTGCTGGCCAACGAGACTGTTGAAATATAAATCCCATTGTCAACAATGGCCAGCAGCATTGACATGCGACGACGGAGGACGGATGACAGCCGAACGGAGAACAGAGAACATCGGACCGGAGAAGGTCGAACATGTGGATGGATGGCAGATCGATGGATGGTTAAAGGGAGAAGCAGGAGCAGGAGCAGCAGCAGAAGCACTGCCAGGACACGACCGCAGAGGCAGCTCTGAGTAAATACAATAAATACACATGCGGACAGATGGATTCACCAGCAGCTGTGAGCACTGCGCAAAACCTCATTAAACTGTTAAATCTTTTGACAAGCCAACAATTAAGAGTGCGAGGAATGTGAGCATCAAGTGCTAGGGCTCATCCCCCTTCCCCCCGAAGGTGGGCAAAATATTGACCAAGCAAACAGCCAAGGCCGACGGAATCCTCTTTCGATCCGGAACCAAGCCAAGGACTGTCTGCTAAATTTATGCAAACTTATGCCGGGCGATTGTGACCCAATCACCCCCAGCAGGAGCAGCAGCTCGCACGGGACACGAGACGCGAGACACGAGACACTCGACGGGGGGCGAACTTGGGGAATCAACTCAAATTGATTTATGGATATTTTTAGCCGCCGGATCGAGGCGGAGAGCGCGGCGAAAAGTTTAAATCGTGTTGCGTGCCAAACGCAAATATCAAAAATCGACATTCGACATTCGAGGCGTGGTCGCCCGAAACCGCTCGAAAATTATAGCTTTCAGTTTGCGCGCGAATTGTAATAAATTTAGAAAACTTATATACACATTCAACCCACTCCTAGACCCTCTCTCGCGGCAACTCCTCACCGAAGTCGTCGTTTTCATAAACTTTGCCGCGCAATTGCAGTTTTACGTCTCTGCACAGCCCGCAGTCAAACGAGCCGCAACTAGCGAAAGGTCGTTAACAGCTGGCACGGCTTAAGCCAACGGCCAACGGCTGCAATTCCGAGAATCCAGAGCGAAAGGCGAAAAAAATGGAAATGGAAGCCAAGGAGAGGTGCAAACAGGCGTGGCGCTTCAAGTGCCAAAGGATGTGGCGGCAGGAAGCTGCCTGCCCTGACCTCGACCATGGAATACACTGCCACGCCTCCCAGCTGAGGCACAAGACCAGCCCGGACCATCAGAAATATGCTAATGTTAATAAGATGCCTGCCAGAGAGGAGTCTCTATGATAAAACAAGGATAAATAAGATAAGCAACTTTGTAAGCAATTGAAATCGTAGGTCTTAAGGTCTTAAAAGTGATAAAAAATCTCCTTAGACTCCTATAATTATAAATTTAAGTCTATAAAAACCTTGTTTACTCGCCAGACACCGTTCATTATCCTTTCATCGTTAATCCTAGGCATGCTTAGCGCCTGTCTGAGCTGAGCCCAAGAACGATCAGGATCCAAAGCAAGTCCGACCACGCCCACTGCCCCTCAGTTGCATTCCCCGCGAACAACATAATAACACCTTGCGGCAAGGAAGAGCCGGACCAAGAACAAGCACCGCTCGACCGGGTTAAGTAACCAAGAGAACTTGGCACGCAATCCAAGGCAGGCTTAAAGGTTAAGCATTATAATTTGGTTTACCTTTTTCCACCGCTCGTCGTGGGTTGAAAATAGTCGGAGAAAAAAAAGAAAAACTTGGATAAATTGAATTAAATTGAAGGCGGCAGCCCGGTTCCTTTGGGGCATTTAAAGTGCCTACAATTTGGAGGGGCCTCTAATTTATGAGCCCCCCTTCTTGGAAGTTATTTATTGTAAACTGCTGTGCGAATTCCGAAACACAGAAACGATGTTAGATCGATATGGCCAATCGATGGCTACGGAATGGCTCGTATTTAATAATTCCAACATTTATTTGATGCCAACTTTGCTGTAATTGTAGCCAGCCCTAAGCCCGGGCACTGGCTCTGGCTCGGGATTTTCCTGGGGCGGGAGAGACGCTCTCGGGTATGGGGGATGATGGGCGAGAAGGGGGCGTGTGGTGTGAGTTCCGCTTGGGGCATTGGCGTGCCAAACAAAAATATTTAACACTTGTGCCATAAACTATTGTCAGGCTCGGTTTCGGCGGTCGGGGTGCTCGGTTGGGGTTTTATTTTTTGTTTTTCTGGCTCACAAGGGGTTGGAAAAACCCCCGCCCGCGTTGCGGCGTAATGTAGGTCGGGGTTGGCTCTTTTTTCAGCTTAAAAAATGTACACAATAGTGCACAAAATTAAACCAAATATAACGATGATTATTTACAGCTTTTACGTGTGAGTTTACGCCTGAATTGTTTGCCATCGTGGCTTAAGTCAATGTTGTGTGTTTGCGGATTTTTCGCACTTTTTTTTTTGTGTTTAACAACTGCATTAAACTGTAATTATATATACCATTTTTTGTTCGTTGAAAAAATCTGGAGTCTGCACAAATTTGCATTGATTCGCCGAAATATTCCCGAGAGGGGGGGAGGGAATTAAAAGCGAGTGCCAGCGAATTGAAAATGCAAACTACTGAAATTAATTCATTTGCCATAAAATATTTTGCTTTTATTTATTCGCGCATTTCAGCAGTGTGAATGTGCGTATTTACAGGGCACAAATATTGGCACACATGCGATTTAATTTCACTACACTCACACACACAGAGGGACACAAAGTATTACATAGTCCTGGAAAAAGGATTCAAAAGGGTGGCTTAAGCTGAGGTATTTTTGAAAACTCTGTGGAAATCCTTACAAACTGCAAATGATTTATTTACTTTGCTATATGAAATTGTATTTTAAAAATATTTATATGAACCTAGGGGTATACGTATATTTTTCACGAAACCCGATCACCCTGTTCAAAGCTGATACATTTTTTATGGACTCTCCACCTTTGTGGCACTCAATCGCAGCGTGCAGAAACCATAAACGCAGCTGGAAAAAAATCGTCTGTCTGTATGTTTGTAATTATTTTGTCATTCGGTAAATAAACCAAGTGGGAAGACTCTAGAAATTAAAGTTGTTAGCTAAAAAATACCCTGAAAAATTAAGTAAAAAATATGTTTCCTCTTACCTTAATATTTGTAATCCATTTTAACAAATATCCGTTGTGTTCACTAATAATTTCTTTGTGTTACATAGTCTTTGGTGAAGCCATAATACCCCCGGTGACAGTTGCCAATTGAGTACACAACAAATTTATCCGTCCATAAATATTTTTGCAGTTTTTTTAACGGCTGTTGTCGCTGTCAAATATGTTTGCAATTGTGTAAATCGTTGGCTGTGTTTGCCGAGCACAAAGGAAGAGCAAACAATTTTTAATGGCGGCGTGATAAGCTCATGGCAAACATAAAAGCTCAAAAACAACCAATAAGAAGTAGCGGAAAAATATGGAAAAAAGGGAAGGAAAAACCTCTTACACAACTGCAGTCTGAGGATAATTGTCTGCGGCTGTTTTGAGTGTTATGAAGTCAGGGACAAGGTGCTTAAGAAAAGGGGAAATTGACCAAAATAGGGACTTCCCAGAAACTGATTTTTATAATAATATAATATATAATATATATAATAATTAATAATTAAGAAGTACTAATTGATATGAGAAAATAATATTTTAAATGTAAATTTATCTTTGTTTCCTCGTAGTATCCACTGTAAGCAAGAGAGAGAAAATATATAAATATAACAATTCACATAAGAAAGACTTCCCACCAGAAGCTGAGCTAATTTTCCAGTGACTTTTTAAGGTGAGTAACATGTATATTAATTTTTAATAATTATTAAGTGTGCCAATTTATTATTTTAAAATATATTTCTCTGCAAGTCAATGGGAGGGACCAAGGACCTTTGAAAAAAGACTTAACAATTACAAATAACATAAAGAGGGACATTCTAATAAGTGATTTTTTGAGGAGAAAATTATATATTAATTTTAAATAAATAATTATTAATTATTTACAAATTTATTGCATAGTCTGTTCCCTCGTAGCCTCCACTGTAAGCCAGAGGGAGACACAAAAGGACCGTCCAAAAAGGACAATGAGGCGTGGGCGTTGAGATTTCACTGCAGTGGCCTCAAGCAGCTGCCAAGTGTGTGCCCCTCCCCTTACTCCTCACTCCTCTACTCTTTCACACATACACTGCCATGGTACGCCCGTCTCTTTCGCATTCCGGACTTGTGTCTGGCAGGCGTGCTCATTACGTAATTAATTATACGCCATGTTGTGCAGCCTATGGCCAAAAAGTGGCAGTGCGACTAAAACCGCAAACATAATGAGATAATCTCTGTACAAATAGCGCATATGCAGGGCTCCGTCTCCGTCTGCAGGTCGTGTCTCTTATCCTGACCCGGAAAGAGCGCCGCACGGAGTGAACTTTTGGCTTTAATGGCACTGTATGTGCTGTTTTTAATTAGCAGCGAGTGCGAAAAAAAGGCGCCGCAAGAACAAGGAGAGCAGCAGCAGGCCCACAAGGAGCAAATGCAACACTTTATATGCATTTTTCTTTTAATTCCCATTTTTATATGCCACTGCGACTGCGACGAGTGCGAGGCCGGAAATTTAGGTTGGCATTTCTTGCGGCGCAAGGATGCGAGTCGTCCTGCTGGGCGACCTACTGTGTGTGTGTGTGTGTGTGTATATAGCTAGTAATTAGAGTGGAAAAAAACACGCAATTACCATTATGTGCGCCGAATTTCGTTTTACGATTCACAGTCTCAGAGCCCAGCCAACTGAAATAAAAGCGAAAACTGTAAAAAGGACAATAACAACACACAGGAGCTGTGGACTCAACAAAATCAACATTCTACAGTGTCTCTCGGCTGACCTCAATTTATTTTTAAATCCAAGTCGTTTAGCTTAAAACATGCGCCAGAGATTTCCTTTGCAGCTGCAACTGCAACTGCCACCGAAGGAATCTTTCACTTGCCATTTGCCAAGCTCTCTGTGTGTCCTTGAGGCAGGGAAGCGGCTTTGAGGGGTCTCAGGGCGTGTCCTGGCACCCTTGATACGACTTTAAGGCTGGCAAGGCGATTAAATGGCTGACACTGTGTCCGTAGGTGCGGAAAGTCCTCTGCCATTGATAGCCATCATTAGCTTTCAAGGGAGTTGGGCATGAAATAAATCTAGAAACTAAAAAAAATTTGAAAATTAATTACTCAAGAAGCCACAAGATTATAGATCTAAGATCATCCTTTTCTAGGCCACAGAATTTTGTTTACATATTATCACATACTCCTTTCCTCTTGATAAATTCTTTGAAGAGAAAAACTTATCTCTTTTATTTTATATATTAAATTCCAACAATATTATCTTGGAAATGGCATTTCTGATTAGCAAACAAAGCACTCTCCGTGCTGCATCTTGGTAGCCAGTTGTTGCGATTCAATTTACATGTCCATCACTCCAAGTCCTGTCTCAGCCAAGTCAAGTGGCCTTCCCCACCCCCTCTCTCCCTCTTGGCTATTTCTTTATTTGCCAACATTTATCCATCACTTGTCTGCAGAGTCTCGCCCCGTCGTAGTTTATGGTTTGTTGATGGATTCCGGCGCTGCTCTCCGCCCGGCAATCGGATTGTCAAGACCCGGGACTAGTGGCCATTCCGGGTTACAAATCCCGACGCCCTCGGGGGGCTCAAGGTCAAGCTGTGAGCGACATTTATGTGACTCGCGACCCCGTCCTCCGTCCTCCTATATGTATATAGTATTTTCATTTGGACCGCATGCTTAACAATTCAGCACATGCTTGCCATGGGTTTTCTTGTGTTTTGGTTTTTGGCCATTTTTGGTTATACGCAAAGCGACTGCCCCGCTCCTCGGTGGGTCCATAAAAGTGTCTCCATCTCTCTGGGTATCCATATCCCTTTTTCGGCCACCAGAAATCCACCGCAAACTATCTTCTGGTCGCATGCTGGGCAATAAAAGTGTCCCAACTGGCCGCAGACACTTGTACGGGAGTCCATGTCCTAATGCCATAAAAAAGGGGGCCATGCCAGCCACAAGCGTGGAAATCTATGCTGGGGATGAGGGAAAAGGTGATGCACGGAGAGAAAATTAATAAAACCTCCGATTTTAGGGTAATTTTTGCTTTATTGGGGGATTTTAAAAAAATTATTTAAGTCTTGTATTGGGAAAAATATTAAATAAAATTAATTTTACAATAATTAAACAAAAAATTCAAGGTTTAATCTATATTTTATTTGTATTATTCAGATATATTTTTGAAGGTTTTCCATTTCAAATGTTTGTTTTATCATCCAAATAACCTATTTAAATTTATTTTTAATATTTATACTCTTTCCACGCACTTTTGAAACATTATTTGAGTCAATTAAAGGATATTAAAAACTTGTACTAGTTTAATTATTATTTAAAATCAAACCTAAAATATTAAAAAAAAATATTTCAAAGTTTAAAGTAATCTTTTTTGTATTACAAAGAAATTTTCTTGATGGGTTTCTGTTCATAATGTTGGTTCTATTATCCAAATAACCCATAGAAACTTTTTCCCAGTGCTTCGACTCTTTCCACACATGTAGCAGACACAGGCTTACAGGACACATCTGCTCCTGGCCAGGCTTATGTACTTAGAGAAGCAAGACTGACAATTTCGTTTGGGCCAAGTGCTGCGCCTCCCTTCCCGTTGCACCAAGACATTCGAGGAGTTCTAGGAAAGTTTCCTAAGGGCGGGAGAGAGGGAATGCCCAGTCCCTGCCTGCTTAGCGGTTGCGGCTTCTGCGGTTGCAACTCTGCTGTTCGCAGGATTGATAGAACTGCTTCGAGGACATTAAAAGAGCAAAAAGCAGGGACTAGAGTTTTAAAGCAACTTCCAAATCAATCCAACAAATTTCCATTTCGAAATAAGAAAAGGCAAAACCTTTTTTGCCGTAGGCAAATAGCCATTTTATGGCACAGTAATTATGCTAATTCCGCACAAAGTTGTGTCCGTTATGAGCACGAAATCGAAAAAGTTTCAATCAACCTGTGAAAGTTGCAGCCAGCTTTGGAGTTGCAACTGCCAGAGGGGGCCAGACTCTGCCACAACAGCCTCTACCCAGCTTGGTGGCAATAAAACGCTTGAAATGTTTTTCAATATGCCGCAGCTTAACCCAAATTCCGGCCTCTGAGACACCCACTTGACCCACTCGGCGAGGTGCCGGGGCTCATCTTCAGATTGATCCATTGATTGCGCGTAATTAATGATAATTTCTGCACCCTTCTTGGGAGACGTCAAAGCCACGGATCCAAGCACTTCATTACCCACACAAATTTAGTTGGGGGGACCGAGGGGGGGCCGCCATTATAATTGAGTGCAAAATTATGCATTGAAGCCGCACCGATATCATCGAGGGGCCATAAAATAACTAATAGCCTGCCCGCAGGCCCTGAACAGTTGGTAAGCCACGGCTAGGTACCCGGACGAGAACCAGGACCTGGACCTTACCGGCCACATTATAAACAACACGGCCAGCCGGCGATAACATGGCCGCAACAACAGCGACAACGTTGGCCATAACAATGCCAATGCTGGCTAATAACCGACGGCGGCCATGTGCAAGTTTGCTGGTTTTCGGAATCCTGGTTAATGCACACGGCGTCCGGCGAGTGGGTCCAGAAACCGATTCGCCAACACATTCGGCCACCTTAATGTGACCCAGTTTGTAGGTGCTAAATGGACACGGTTTTTCGACTGTTTCACCTGTGTTTCGACGAGAGAAATTGATGGGGAAGGGAAAGTTAGCTGGGCCTTTTCTTAGCATTCCTTGAAGGGTATTTATGTGAGGAAAGGAAGCATTAAAAATTATTACAACTCTTTGTGGACACTTAAAATACATTGCAACTATTTTAGTACTTGGAATACTTTAAATATAAAATATAATACATAATTTTTAATACACATTTTTAATAATTTAAAACAAGTATATTACATTTTCCTAGCAACCGAAATCAATTGTTAGAACGTAGACCAAGTCTCTAGCAAATCCCCACAACTGAACAAACTTTCTTTGGTTTAGCCGGGCAGAGATGACAATATTTTCTGTGAATTTACGCTGCACGCTTGCCGGGGGCCACACCTAGCCAAGGGTCTCTGTGTATACATCCTTGCTCTCCTGATCCTTTGTGGTCTGGCAATCATAATGCAATTCATTTGCCTAGCGCTCCTTGGGGCACCGTTTTTGGTAAACGGCAGAGATTAGGCGGCATTAAATTCGCACGCAAAACAAACAGACCAGAGATGAAGAGGCAATAAAAAGCGGAGAGCCAAACACAAAAGCCACAAAGGAAGTTACGGGAATATAAAGACCCTGGCTCTGGACATTGTGAGAGTCGTGGCTGGAATCAGTGGAGCAGACTGCAATAAATTTACAATTACGGCGGTCACTTGAAAATTATAAGCTTTGATTCAGTTTCTGGGCATTCTGCTCCTCGGTTTATTTGCTGTTTAACTAAGCTTTTGATTTACAGAGCAAACGCAGGGTTACATTTTGATTTTAAATGTTTATCAATTGAAATCATAGAATAAAATTTAATTGGTGTCAAAGGATGTTCTCTTGAATTATTATTGAAGAATAAAACAGCATTTAAATTCTATATTTCAATTCGGAAGCAGACCAAGTGGCGTAAACGCAATTTTAATGATAATAATCTTGCTATTTTCTTAAGGTTTTTTTATCGGAAAATAAAGAAAGCTTCATTAAAATTATTTTTTATTTTAATTGGGCTTTAATTTATCGCAGTTGACCTACAGCTTAAGAAATCTTTTTAATTTCCTTAAAAAATCTATAAATAATAACATTCCTAAAATGTTACTGATATTAGCTAAAAAAACTTATTAAAATGTATGGAAATTAACAGTATTTCAAAGTATTTCAGAGTATTTTAGAGTATTTCAAAGTATGTCTTTGTTTATATTAAAAAAGGCCCCCACTCTGGCGTATACGCAATTTCCAAGCTCCTAATCGCACAGTGTTAAGACATCTTATTTAGCCAATTAGCTCCACGAGCTCTGGACTAACAAATTTGCACAGCTCATCAGAGGAAAGAAGGCGAAAGTCTTGGCAGGAAGTCTTAGCCAGGTGCTTACAAACGCTTTGCAATTATTACGGCGCTGCGAAGTACGCAACAATTTATGCACTTTCAGCTCGGCTGAGGAAAATCCCCGTTCGCCTTGCCGTGTGCCCATTTCCCCGTGTTTTCCTCGCCACCTTCCGCTGCCAGTGTTGGGCTGTTGTTTGTTTTGCACTTTTGAGCTGTGCCAAAGATTTGCATTTTCAATTTGTACTCCTTTTTCCCTCGGCTGCCCCCTCGAGCTTTGATTGCGAGTGGCAGATAGAGATGAAGACGGATGGAGAGAGATTACTCTGGCTGCCAGGGAGATGTGCTTATATGCAAGGGTTCACAGCATCCTTCGGCTGAGCCTTGACAAAGCGGCCACTTAACATTCAAATGTGGAAGCAACATCAAATGCCGTGTTCAAAAATTCAACATTGTTATAGAAATCCGAAGGCTTACAGCCGCTCGCTTTCCCTGTTCGATAGCCCCTTTTTATTTGAGCTTTTCTTTTTTCTTGCCTCTGCTTGTTTTCATTCCCGGCCTAATGGCATATGTAAGTGGCGTCTAAGCTGGGGCATTTTGTTTACTCCCCCAGTGGGTGGAGGTGAGGTGAGTGGGAAAATCTCAAGTGTCTGCCATTTCCCTTTGGTTTACCCCGGACCTTTGCCAATACAAATTGACATGTTATGCCAGCAATGAATTGGGTAATTTTGAATGCGTTTTCCAGCTCAAATTCAAAGTGGAAAAGTCTTCACATTTTTCCGACATTTTTCCTGCATGTAAGCAAAATTTGTATTGTGTCTGCGCTGGCTTTTCCATACACAGCCAGAGAGTTGGAGAGGAAAAGCACAATTGTATATTAAATTAAAGCTTTAGACAGGCCACTGAAATATTTATTAAATACAAATAGTACTAGGAGTTTGTAATAAATATAAAATTGTAGGTTATTATCAATACACTTCAAGAAAACAAATTTATCTTATGGATAATACATTGCATTTTTATTAAATAATATGCAGAAGGGCCTGAAAGAACTTAGTTTATTTTACTGAGTTGAAATTCAATATAAATACTTGTTAAATAATTTCAAAAAATACTTAAATAATATGCAAAATTGCCTAAAAAATATCTGCTCATTTCATTAGACTTAAAAATCGTTCAAAAACTAAGTTTTTTCTTTATTAAAAAATTGTATGCGTCATTTGATTGTTATATAATTAATTTAAATATTTAAAAAATTCCTTGATTTTCCCAGTGCCTCCGGATTCGTGCTTGTGTGGGTTGCCACTTTGCTGCACTAAATTGCATTTAATTCTGAGATTTGCCCGTTGTGGTGGTTGCCTTTGGGTTTTCCCTCTTTTTTTTTTCTCCTCGTGGCCTTCACCCAAATAAACCAGCGAATATGCATGTGGGCCAGTGTGTGTGTTGTGGCTGTGTATGTTTGCCTAAAATTTATGTGTGAACACAATGCTCACCGACGCTCACACACACAGTCCTGCTTGCTGGTTGCAACAAAGCGCAAAAAAGAAAATATAAACACAGAAATTTTGCATATTTCCGAGCGGCTTTAAAAATGCGCGAACTCGAAAGAATTAAAAAACTTGCAACGACACACACTCGCACGTAGGAACAACATAATAAAACGTTTGCATAATTATACCCTAGGGGCAGATGGGGGATATGCAGATCCTGTCAGAGCCAGGGTAAATATTGGGGAATATTTAAGGAATTTTTATGAAGGATCTCACATAAAAAGCAGAAATATATAAGTAAACATTGCATTTTGCTATCTTTATTATTGTTTTTTTTTTCAACTTTAATTTAATTTTGGCATGCGAATGTTTAACTAAACTTGGCTAAAGGTTATTTTACTTTAATATCCAATTTGCATACTTTGTTTTTCAAGCCCAAAGTCCATTTGAATTTCGTTGTTTTTTAGCAGGACATTAAGTTTTTATGATTTGACGCAATGCAAATGAATGGGTTGAGCCGCTTTTGCTATCCTTCGGAATTTGGCCCCGAAAAAAGAATGTGCTTTACGGCCTTCGAATGGGAATGAAAATAGAAAAGCGAAAAAAACATTTTTTTTTGTTTTGTTTTGCGATTCGTGTGTTAGATCAGAAGTGTAACAACTTAATTAACTTAAATTGGGTTGGCAGGGCGGTAGGACACTGCGCCGGATTCCTTTTTATGTTTACGACTTGGAGTCGGGGGCCAAGCCAACCGCGGACTTTTCGTTGACACATTTTCCTTGGCATGCAAGACACGGACAAGTTTTCCTTGCTGGCGCTTAAAAAGTTTCCACCCCATCCCTGCAAATAGGAAAAGTCTTTGGGAGAGGATTTTCCCGGCTAAGCTGTTGAGTTGCCAGACGGCATTGAAAAGCGAGTGTGAGAGAGAGCGAGAGAAAGTACTTTGACGAGATTTGCATAAAATTAGGGATTATTGTTAGCAGGATTCGGGGAATTGCGTGGAAATATTGAACTTTATGCGCATATTGATGGCCAGCAATCCTTTGACACGGCTCTGCAAATCCCGCAGCCTTCAGTCCAGAAATCCCTCATCCCCACCGCCTTGGCCTCGCCCAATTTCATTAGCAAATATTTGTGGTCCAAGTAGCTCGCTTTGAGTTATGGCCAAAGCCCGACTGCGGCTTTGGCCCGGCCAATAAATCAACTCAAACACACGCACACGGACCGGGACACGAACAATTGTGGCCATTCAATTTGATTATTCAATTGCAAAATTCTGACAGCAGCCGAGGAAATGCACACAGATGCATTGTCCAGATACCGGAGGATGCCATTTACCAGATACCATAACACTACCATAGTCTGGGACAAAGGAATGGACCTTCCACCGATAATGACATTTTAAATGCAAAACACTTGTCCGGAGCTCTTGAATTATTTCCAGGATGTGATTGAATGCTGAAAATGGTGTAGAAATGTTTGTTGACTGTTTCAAAACCGAGATTGTTAGTTGGAGAATTTCTTGAAATAGAATATAGGAATTTACCTATTTTAGAAGAGCTATTCTGAATTCTGGTACTTGAAGAACACATTAATAGTCTTCGATTAAAATATTACTCTATAAGGAGCATCAGTATATATACTTATTAATTTCAAAAAATATTTAAGTTCGTACTCCCTGAATAAATTATTATTATACCCAATATTAAACATTAACTTTAAGTATGTTATGTAAATAAACCTGGATAATTGAATGCATAATTGAGTGCTTGTCCAGATAGAGCTCCTTCGGCTCGCAATCCTCGACCCTCTCCCTTTTTTGATTACTCGCCAGCCCAAAAAGAAATAAGAATTTATGGAGCAGTCGCCCAGGAAAGAAAGTTGTCTCTCTATTAAAAATAAATTATAGACAGGGGAGGCCGAGGGCCGAAAAAATTGTATTTGCCTTGGCCACGTCCGGGGCCATAAATTTCCGCAAAACAAACTGACTTTGTGGCTGGCTGCGGTGGCTGAAATTTTAGGTATCGGAGTGAAGGCAGGCAACAGGTGCACGCGTGCTGCTGGCCACATCTAGGAGCCCGGCTGAAGGACTTCCGGCCAGAGGCTGACCCCTTGTCTGCTGTTTAATGCATGCCCTTTTCACATGGATTCGGAACTGGGAACTTGGGCTGGCCCAAAAGCTATAAATCACAAAAAATGTTGTGCTCTTTTGCATTAAAATTTACAACCTACTAAACAAGACAGACGTCCAGAGTTGGCCGCTTGACATGTGCACGCGCGCCTTATATTCGTTCTAGATCGAGTTCGAGTTCGAATTCGAGTCCCTGGAATGAATAATTGCGCATAATTCAGGCGTTCATCTTTTGGCCAAGGCCAGAAAGCGGCTTTAAGTCCCTTACTCCTTCCAGTGAGCCCAATTAAGTCCGCTGTGAGTTTGCTGTCGAGCCAATTACACGCAAATCAGGCTTGTTCGGGGGTCTCAGTTGTCAGACAATTAGCGACTAAGGCGACTCAGCTGGCAAGCGACTTTGGTCGTAATCAATTGGGCGATATTGAGTTATTAGGCTTCATACCCCTGGATTTCTAGGGGGGAGCAAAAGGGAGGTAGCGAGTTTTCGGAAAAGTCCCTGCGAGTTGGGTTACCCTCAAATAGCATTTAATGTGGCCTAATGCGAATGGCATTGACATCCGTTTCACTACGAGAAAAAAAGTAGATACAAAATTTATTTTAATTTAAATATTTACAAGAAAGGCTCTTACTAATATATATTAATTATAAAATAAGATATTACATTTGTCATAATTTAGGAAGAACTCTAAAAAGATAGGCAAATTTTGACTTCTTGATATCAAACTTTGCAATTTTTAAACCAGAAATTAAGGTTCCATTAACACATAATTTTATCAATTTATTTAAATATATAATGGTTTATTTTTGTATATATATATTTTTATATTTTACCTGAATGTGATAGCATTATTGTTATTATTCCTATTTTTGTCCTGTGTAAAAGCCAACGAAAGTAAAACTCTCTCTGGCTAAAGGCACTCAACTGTTAAATGCGACAACGATGATGACAGCCATTTTTGGTAACAGAATGTTTGGCTACAACTTTTCGCGGCCAATTTTGTGGCCCACTGACTGACAATGGGAAGTGGCAAAGCCTGTTCCTGTCGCTGAGTCTGCTCTTTCCTCTTAACAATGACAATTAAAAGCTGGTACCAAGGAAATTCCGCATTCATCGACCAACTGTTTCTTATTTCGACAAGTGTAAAGTCAAAAACAAATGTCAGCTGTTCTTTTACGACCAAAATGGGTATATAATTTCAAGTTCTTGGTCTTTAAAAGCCACATATTCCACTGATTTTGCTGCAGAGTCGCTTAGCTATCCATCATGAAGGTACTCTTCACTCTCATACCTCTGCTCCTGGGGATTACGGAGTCCAAAGGAGACTCGGCACAAGCAAATGCCTATTGCCAGCCGCAGTTGTGTGATTTGGGAAAGATGCATGTGGCCTGTGAATATTATTCAAAGGTGAAAAGGAGTTCCTACAGAGAGAGAATTCAGAGCTAACCCAAAACCTCTTAGTTGAAAGCGGAGAACCAAAGCTCCTGTCCCACGAAGGAGACGCGTCTGGTCTACTTTACCATCATCAAGGACAAGGTCCTGGAGCTGCACAACGAGCGCCGTTACCGTCTGGCCAATGGCAATGACTCGCGTCTGCCGGAGGCTGCCCGCCTCGTCACGATGCAGTGGAGCCCCGAGCTGGCCATCCTGGCGGAATTCAATGCCCACATGTGCCAGCTGGAGGAAGACGACTGCCGCAACTCAGCCCAGTTCCCGCATGCCGGCCAGAATGTCTTTGTGGTGAACATGCGCCGGCGGGTGCCCAAGGAGGAGATGATCAAGCTATATCCGGAGCTGCTGGCCAATGCCACACAGGCCTGGTGGTCGGAGTCGGACAACATAACCGCCGCGGAGATCAAGAGGTTTCCCTGCGAGAAGAACAAGCCAAAGTGAGTATGGTAAAAGGGTAAATATAAACTTCAGAGTTTTTATTTACTTGGCAGAGGATTCAGCCACTTTGCCAACATGGCTGTTGAGGGCAACTCGCATGTGGGCTGTGCCGGTGTCCGTTATGTCATTGAGAACATCACCTACTTCAAGCTGACCTGCAACTATGCCCGGGCGCCGGTATGCGGACAGCCGATCTACCAAGCCACCCAGGGATGCCAGGCGGGCAAGAATTCGCAGTTCTCTGCCCTCTGCTCGCCCAAGGAGCTCTTCCTCTGAGCGGAGCTACAGCTGAATTTATCCGATCCCAGGAACACCGCTCATCCATCCATTCATCTAACCATCCATCCATCCATCCATCCATCCTGTCCAGTGAAACCCCAAACGACCGGCTGCTCTTGCAAAATTCAAAGAACTCTCTCGCAATGGAATTTCTGCCAATTTCCTGTGATGAACCAGGCCCGAGGACATTGGTGGGCCTGGCAGGAAGTGTCGATGGTGGAGCAATTACCTGCATAACGGCAAATGGCTACAGTGAGAAAAAATATTGTTAGTTATTTGAAAATTTATAAATATAGAAGATATTAATTTGGAGGATGGGAACTAATAACAATAATAATAATATTAAACCAAGAATAATTAAATTCAAGTATATATTTTTTTCTAGTTTCTTTGATATTCTTAAATTTTAAATGATTTTTCCAAGTTTATTCTGTGGTTCTTAGGGCAAAAATGCTAGTAAAAATGCCACTCTCAGTCATTTCTTGCTGGATATTTGCCCAGGACATCCTCTTTAGTGAAGTAAGGATAAAAAATCCCAGCCAAGTGATGCAATACCCTTCATTATCGCAGCCACCCCACTCCCTTGGATGGGTGTAAACAACTTGATTAGGGGGATGGACTTGGCTCGTTTAATTTAATTTTATTTCTGCATAAACTTTATGGCTTGTTTAGGATTTGGTATTTAATGGCCAATCGAGTGGCGTTCGGGTCATTAACCGACCCGGTGCAGTGGGAAGTCTGGAAAGTAGGGGAAGGACCCTCAGCTAAGTGGATGCTGTTGCACAGTATCGTAAAAGCTAACTACCTCAAAGTGCTTAGAACACGTGTTTTTCCTCTGGAAAGGGGGAGACTGATACTGGTATCTATAGAAACCAGAGTTGGTTAATTAAAAGTGGCCCCGATTCAATGTTCATTATCCGATTAGCACTCTCCTCGGCAGCTTCATTATTTTCTGCGACTTCATTTGATTGAAATGCATGGGAAATCGACTCCGCGGCAGCTGCTGCCCTAGGATTTGACTTGGATTGCCTTTAACTGGCCACCAAGTGGTGGTGGCTACACCGCCCTCGGATTTTCCCACCCAACTCTCGCCACCATTCGCATGTCTGACACCTGGTAGGAGAGAAAAAACTAAAAGTCACCACTTCCGCAGCACATAAATTTGAAGCGTTGCTCGCTTTTAAGGCTTCCTGCCTCCCTCAACCCCTAAAAAGCAGCAAAAAAAATGCAACAAGCTGGGTGTGGATAAAAAAAAAAGGAAAAAGCTTCTCCCATTCTAGTTTCTGGCTCGTTTTCCTCTCGCATTGCATGCCAAATTGTTCATGTAGTTTGCAGTTTTTGTTTCGCCACAATTTGTTTTGCTTTGGTTCGCTTTTCACTATTCAGTTTTTAGTTTTTACTTTTTACCTTTTACTTTTTACTCTTTTACTTTCCGCATTTTCCGCTTAAGCACTTGAACTTAAAGGGAATGCTGGCAACAATTTATCAAAGTTATGGCCAAGGATCTCAGGAATCCGGATCTAGAGCAAATGTTTGCTACCCATCATCGCCGCACACATAAATATCTATTAAAGCCCTTGAAGTCCCCCGGATGCAAGTGAAGATTTACGGGTTTCCAGCAGCCCCTGATAATGGTGCATTAGCGTGCAAAGCGTTTTCGATGCACTTCCCACGGAGACAGTTCCACTTTCTACATATATAGCACTTTTCCTACCGCTTTTCCTCCACCCTTTTTCCACCAAAGTCATTATCATTGTCAGCACGTGAGGCTGCTGCTCGCATGTTCGATGTGTGTTCTCGGTCTGCGAGTGTCTGGGCTCTCGCGGTTTCCTTTTTGCATTATTCCTTTGACCGCACTCTTTGTCTATTTCCCTTTCTCTTGGTCTCTGTCTCTGGGCCAGGCACACACACTCACCTGGCCAAACCTGCCTCCTCCCCCTCCCCAAAGGTAAAGTGCCACTTGAAAGACTTTGCTTTTATGCCTCTGAGCTATGGGCTAAAAGGTGGGATCCCGTTTATTGGGCCGGAGTGTTAGCGTAGACGAGGCTTTTAACATTTTGGCCTACATTTTTAACGAATTGGGCCTAGAGACGTGCGTAGGAAATATGGCTAAAGCCATTACAAAATTAATTCGTAGGCCTTAAACAAGGGAAATAAAAATAAGCAAGCCAGGACCTTTGTGAACCGCGTTTGTAGATTGTAAAAAATCATAGCATACTTTTCGGAAGTTCCCCATTTCCTTTAATATTTTTCTTTGAAAGTAGAAACCTTGTGGAAATGCATATAAATATTTTTCTTTCTTAATATTAATAATTTATTAATATATATTTAAAATATTTAAATAAAAATAACGGTTTGTCAATCCCAACTCTTCCAGAGCCCATAGACCTCATCTAGATACCTAGTCTCCGCATTTTCCCTAACTTTTTCTTTTAAGAAATTTGCATTTATAGTTGGACTTTTAGTAACTTCCACCTGGCACTTCTCGCGGCTCTTTTCAGCTTATCGGCTCATCGGGAATTGCCTTCGAGCAGAGTAAATCGCTCCATGCACTCATCATTCAGCTGGCGGCTCTCGAGTCTCGGTTATTTTTATTTTTATGACTTCAACTTCCCCTGGTAATGGGTCTCGGTTTACGTTTATTAGCATACTTCGGCAGCGGCTTTGGCCTTGGCTCAAGGTGCGTTTAATGGCGGACATCTAGTTGCCTCGGCCGGCACTTTATGACTTCATTAGGAAGCCATTTACGAGTATGTGCTTTCGAGATGGTTCCCGCCCACTTCCTATACATATATTTATATATATATTGCCTCGATCCAGCTGTCTGCCTCTTTAGTCGTTGTTTTTTCTCTCTGAAGGCCAATTGATTTGTTATAGACTTTGGTAACACAGCCAGGTGGCTAACGGAGAGGTGAGAAGTGGCAAGTGGCGGAGAGCCCGGAGCTAAAATCTAATGAAATTTATGCAGGCGCTGCATTGCGGCTAAACATGAATGGGAAGCCGACTCCTCTAGCTCGTGTGGTGGCAACTTTTACCTGGTGTTGCCAGTTTACCATAAAGCCAGGTGGATGTGAGTGTGTGTACAGAGGGAAAAAAATATTTTAAAATTCTAAAAGAGTTTTTACACAAATAAAATATATGAGTAGTAAAAAGAGGCATATAAATCCTTTAAAAAAAATAATACTAAAAAATCTTTTAAAAATCCAAGTAGTCTTTACGTCAAAGAAATATATAAATAGTAAAAAAATGTATGCAAATTCTTTAAATATAGTAAAGAAATATTATTAAAATTATATCTACTTTATATAATTTTTGAAAATAATTACAATTTATTTCAAGTGTTCTGCTGACCTAGTTCCCTGGGCTGGGAGAGGGAAAGTAGCCTTCGTTTTTATGAACACTCTGGGAGCGCCTTTGTCTCGGCTAGAAAAAAAAGAACCCACCATCGATGGCCAGCTGGAGCCAGATTGGCGACCCGCTTTTCCACTGCCTCCCTGTGCCTTTCACATGCCATTTGCCACTAACCAAATCCTAGTCCCAGTCCCAGCCGGAACCCTATCCGAGTTCAGCATGTGGAAGTAACAGTTTAGCGCTCGAACAAGCCCCAAGTTGCATGGAGTTTGCACTTTTCACTTTCGCAGAGCAAAAGTTTCCAAGTCTCCCAGTCCTAGCGGCAGCAAATACAATTTGTGCTCGGTTTCTGAAGAACACAAACAGCTTAAAGTGCTCCACGAGATGAGCAGAGTGATATACAAGGTGTCAGTCTCCGGGCAGGCAGACAGACAGCCAAGAAAAGCCTCAGAAAACCCCCAGAAAGAAAGGAAGTGGAAGCCTTTTCAAAATGCCAAATGATAAATGCATTTTTAATGGTCCATCCGAGACGGGGAAGGCGGTAAGCCGTTTTAGAATTTCCCTTCAGCTCTGCCAGGATGATTAAGCTAATGCTTTGCTCTGTGTAAAGTCGACGCATTCGCGTTTCAATTAACCGCCGGCTGGCAGACGAACAAATTGCCATCCCAGAGCCGAGTTCCTCTTCCAAAATCCAGTCCCAGAATAAATGTTCGACACGTGTGCGTTAATAAATTGCCCGAAATTTAACCTTTTGCCGGGGCAGGGCAATTGCCATAGCTTTTATTTGTGCAATCAGGCCGTAATGCAATGAACCCTGCGTTGCCCCCTGCAATTGTTTTCACTCGCATTCCTAAGCGGCGCTTCCATTTAATCAATATGCCAAACACAAAGGCAGCAGAAATTGAAAACAAAAAAAAGTAGGCAACGTTGTATCCAAAATTGTGGCTAAACAAAAACTAAATGGTAAGCAGGGGCGTTGGTAGAAGGTCGGGCGCCTAAAAGCATGCCACACAAATTGAAAATAAATGCTAGCGATACACAAAAAACGCCTCGCTGACCATTTTAATTTACTAAGTTTTGATGGTGCACAAAAAAGGGAACACAGGGGGAAAAATAAAAGAAAACAAAGCGTTACGTAGTTATTTGATTCATAAAATGTACACACACAAAACCATAGATTTATATAGATGGAGAGATAGATGGAGCCAGAGCCAAAGAGTTGAAAGCGCTGAAAATGAAAAATAGCTTAGCATACGAGGGGGATAGTTATTGATATTCGTACGGTCGTTCTGCCCCTGGCCAGCACCTGCTAGCAATCAATTCATAATCCTGGGTGAAAACACCACCAGGAATGGCTATCCAATGACCAGGAGAGCAGGTCAAATTTATGAGCAGCTCCACGGAGCAGCCACAGCCACAGAGACCCACCCAGAGCAATGTCATTAACTGGCGGGGCGAAAATGAACCGAAGATACGGAACTCTGGAGCTCTGCTGATGAGCAACGAGGATAAATGAGCCGTTGATGGCCAGCCATAAGGATGCTGTACGGGATAAGCTGGTGAAATTGCCATAAAATTACTAACGAGTTGATTAGGTTACTAAAACGAGAGTGCTGCCCTGATGGAAATTGAAACGGAAAACATTGCCAGAATGATGATTGTGGCATAGGTTTTTCGGGGTAATAAAGAGGGGTTTTATTTATTTTGAGGTTTAAATTGAAAAGAGGGGGATATGCCAAGAGAAGTTGAGGAAAATGAAAGTACTAAAAGTCAAGGAAAATCTAGCATTATCTTCCTTTCGAATTAAAAATAAAAGAACAACTGTAAAAGATTAGTAGTTTCATATTTCCAATTTATGTTATTTAAATCTTAAAAACATAAATCCCCTTGTATCTTAACCCTCTTTAGTTTTTATTTTCCTTAAACCATAAACCTTTATTCCGAACTGCCAAGCAGATAATTTCCCATGCTCTGGGCTAGGAAAACTTTGGCCAAGAACAGGTGCAAGAATTCCGCTTTGGTTAACTTTTAATCAGTGGCTCAAAGCGGCTAAGTGAGAGGAGAATACTTTAAAAGTTTAATTGAAAGTGCAAAAAGGAATTTAATACATATATACATTTTTTTTCAACTCTTCTGCGAATGATAAAATCGCTGGCATCCTCCATTCACTTATATTTTTCCTCCGCCACGCTTTCCACTCGACTATGGGGCACTTTTCCTTTGTCCTTGCTTCCACTTTTCGACTCACAATTATGAATTTTTTATCTCTTTGTCTTCTGTGTTTGATTATTGCTCATTTTCCGCCGGCCAAAATGAACAATTTATTAATAACTCTCCGCTAAAAATGCCAATGAAATATAGTTCTAATTGCATTCAAATCAAATAGCCTCCGGCAGCAGAAAAAGGAAACGAATTGTTGATAACAATATTCGTGATGTCATTTGCGTAACATAAAAAAACAAAAAAAGATTCTGGGAAAAGTGGAAAACTCTTTCTCTGGGAAAGCGGAACATTCACACGTTTTGCCGTTGCAGCTGCAGCGCAACCTTAATAGGTGAAACAATGGACCCTAAACAAAGGGCTCTGCGGCAGGCGCAATTGGATAAGGACTAACCCCCCTTCCCCCCTTCGGATTTCAGGATTTCAGGCTATTCGCTCCATTGTTGCACTTGTCTGGCGGTAGACAAAGGCCCCACAGAACCGGCTAATGTGTTGCACTTTCTTTTGCATCCAGGATACGGACAATGCAGTCTATATATATGTGTATATATCTGCAATAAGGAAATGGGTAGCGGAGCTGATTGTGTTCTATATTTAGGCGGTGCCACGCCCCTTATCTGGGTCCTCGTCGCTGCTGCAGCTGCCCATTGTTTATGCCACGCGCGTTGATTCAATAAATTCCCGAGCACGTGGACGCGACTCTGTTGGTTTTCTGGGGTAAAGAACATTTTATGCCATTGCACTGGGTCAACAATGAGAGGGGAGGGAGGGGTGGGTGGAGGATGCAGGGGGAGTAAGATATAGTTTCTATATGTTTATTCTATAATAGGTATTAGTACCATCTAAAAAACTTTATAAAATATTTTAAGGATTTTTTTACTCTGCTTAAGTGTAATTTAATTTTCTTGTTCTTATTTTTTATAACTTATAATCATTATAGTTTATTTCTTCCTTTTTATCGTAATTTCTTGTACGCTTGATTAGCAATTTATTCGCATTTACACTCGCACAATTATTTCCCTCGATTATCCTGTAGCACTAGCAGCTTCCTCTTCATCCTAGCAGGGGGTGGAAAAAATGGAGCAGGAGGAGGAACAAGACCAGGACTAGCTGCAAGAGCAGCAGCAGAAGAAACAAAACGGGGTTAACTCGTGCACTTAACGGCAACTCGAGCGCCTCGAGGACGAGGACAACATTATAAATCCTTGGCAGGCATTTTGCAAGTGGCAGTCGCAACTTGTAACCAGTGGATGGCCCCGAACTCACTCCACCCCCTTTTACTTCCTCTCCAGGACCTCGTTTTTCACCCATCCTGAGCGCATTACGTGGCAATGTAAACGTTCGGGGGTTTTCCACTCAACTCTTCTTTGGTTTTTTTTTTCGGCAATGTTGTTAGACAGCTCACACACAACTCAATTTAGTCAGTTTTTAATGAGGAAACCCAGTATGCACCACACTATCATCTCCTGCCGCGGCCCTTGAGTACCCACTCTGGTAATAACCCACCTTACTGCACCCACTTACACTTGAAGAAAGTTTGAGGAAAGTTTTAAAAAGTTGAGAATTTTTGTACGAATTTTTATAAGAATTTTTACAAGAATTTTTATACGAACTTTTAGGATTCCCTAGAAGAATTTAAAAAAATGCAGGCTTAAGGATCCTTTTTAATTTGTATTATTATTATTATTATTTTTATTATTATTTCTGGCTCCTGCATTTATTTCCCAGTGTAAGCCCCGAACCCATTTGCATTCGGTAAGCGGTTATGACTCTGACAGGAGTCGAGCTCCGATGCAGCGTGCTCCGGGCTCCTCAAAGGAATTCGCCTCGATGTCTGTCATGTCATTTATTACCGCTGTGCCTCCTTCTTCTTTCAGGACCTTGCTAGGACATAGTCCCCACCTTCACCCCCTTCTACCCCTCATCGCACTTACCGCCCCCTTCCGGCCACGCCCGGTTGGCATCCGTTTTGCGCTCAATCGTTAGACATTTCCGTTGCGCTGTCCCTTTTTAGTGCGACGCTCGGCGAGTCCTTTGTGTGTGCGCTCGCCACCATCCTGCGCCTGTCCAGTTCGCGTCCTGTTTCTGACTCTGGCTTCACTGTACCGTGCAGGGAGTACTCTCCCCCCTCGACGCTTTGTTGTTTGTGTAATCGCATAAAGATGGCTCAATAACAACATGGGGAGAGTCCTTTGGGCTGCGCCAGCAATTTGTGGGTCAAATTGAATTTGTATTGTGCCCGGGCAGCGCAAAATTGATTGAAACATTTGCGTGAATTTATGTCCTTGAAATGATTGGCCAGCCGCATCTTAGAGTCCCCAAGTCGGGGTCCGAGTCCTGTGCTGACCGTCGTTCATCTCAGTGCCAATCTGCCGGCGTCCTGTGCTGGGTCCTGTGCATTATTTATGGGATTAGTGGCCTCAGACCATTCGGCCAATGGCCACGTGCCAGGACCCAGGCCCAAGCCCAAGCCCAAGCCTCTGCTCTGGCCTCAAAACTGATTAGGTTCAATGAGGTCCTCGGCGTGTCTCTGCTGGGCAGTTTTCTTTAAGGCCTTCCTCCGTACGGCTTCATCTATTTTTCATGCACATTGCCCAGCAAAATAAAACAAATTTGCACTTTAATATGCGCCAGAGTTGACCTTGAGCTGAGTTTCAAACTTGCCAACACACACACACTCACACTCACACGGGTTGTGTCTGTCTGCCTGTGGTGTTGTTGGGGCAACAAGTTGTCTCGTGTGGAAATCTGGCCAACAGACTGCAAAACAGCACGAGCTTAGGCCACACTAGACAGCATGTTAGGGGGGCTTCCAAGGGGGAATTAATAAAAGGAGAATTTAATTAAATGCATTTTTGGTAAAGAAAGAATATACACAAGTTGCTTAAAATCTTAGATAAATAAATTATCAAATCATTGCAAAAACCCTCAGGGTTCTTAAGAAGCAATTAAAATTATTAATCTGTGATTAAATTAATCTTTAGTTAAATAAATCACAGAACAGGGATAATTTATATACTTTCGTTGATTCACATATTTCATAAAATTTCAGGGAAAGGGAAAAATAGATAAACGTGGATAGATTTTGTATATACTTTTTTCCTTTCCCTGAAATTTTAATATTTCGTTAGGCAGCTTAAAAAAGTCAATGCTTCAGCTGTAACATATATATACTTTTATTTAAATTAGGTAATAATTTACGTTTTAAAATCGTAAATGAATAATTTATTAAATATTATTAGAAACTTCTATGGGGATAAGAAGGTTCACAAATAAAATAATTTATTATATA